>JAODAL010048541.1:0-28920 GCA_025379985.1 Phyllomedusa bahiana | reverse complement strand
CTGTAAAACTTAATCATTATTTTTACCCGAAAATAAATCCAAAAAACAAACCCCCCCGCATGGACAAGTAGTTTTTTTTTCCATTTTTGCCATTCCCTAGTATACTCTTATAAAATAATAAACACCACTAGAAAGTACAACTTGTCCCAAAAATAAAAGCCCTCATATGTCTATGTAGGTGGAAAAATTTAAAAGTTATGGCTTTCTTTTGTAAGTCATTCTTTTCTGTTTTGTGTGCAATAAATTGCTGTTTTTCTTCTATCAAGTTTAAGGACTGTGCTATTTTTACATCACCTTTTTGTGCTCTAACATAGGAGGCTTTCTGCGCCAGTCGCAGTCCGATAAGAATTTAATTTGGGACTGGATTTAAAACAGAAATATATCCAATACATTTCTTTAGTTTTTAACCATTGAAAATAATTCAGAGCCGTGTTATCTATTCTTTTAAAATGCATTTGGATCTTCCCCAGTTGTTGATTGATAAAATGTCTAGAAAGGTTGGAGATGATAGGGCCCTTAAAAGTAATACTATAGTAAGTCCAATTTGTTTGTATCCGAGCTTGGAGCAATTTTTAGGATGGTTTTCCAGGATGCAGGTGGGTTGTAGGGGTTCTGTGGGATAATAGGTGGTGGTGGGTTGATTTACGTGTGGTTTGGGGGGTTGTTGAGTAACAGGTAGGGTTAGGTTGGCTTATGTGTGGTTTGGGAGGCTTGTGGAGTAAAAGGTGGGGTTAAGTTGGTTTATGTGTGGTTTGGGGGCTTGTGGAGTAACCGGTGGGGTTAGGTTAGTTTATGTGAGGTTTGGCGGCTTGTGGAGTAGCAGGTGGGGTTAGTATGGTTTATGTGTGTTTTGAGGGGCTTGTGGAGTAACAGGTGCGGTTGAGTTACAAGGGTGTTAAGGTGCTTGAGGGGTGACATGTGGGGTGGGTTTGGGTGGGGTGGGGGGCGGGGTGAGGGATGGTTTGGGATGGGGTGGTGGGGTGTTGGGGGTGTTGGGGGAGAGGGGAAAGGGGGGGGCGTTTGGGGGTTTCCCCCCGGGGTTGGTGCCCATGAACTGTGGCCTCTACCCCTTCTCCCGTCCCCTTCCACTCTATACACACAATTGCAGTATCCTAACAGATACTACAAATGTCCGAAAATGATATGTGAATGTGGTCTTGTAGGTGTTCTAACAAAGAAAAATTATTTAAAGAAAAAAAATGACATGAGGGTCTCCCCATTTTTTATAACCAGCCATGGTCAAACCAGTGCTGCAGCCTGATACTATCAAGATGGGAAGTTCTATGGATTTTGGGCTCTTTCCAGCAGCTGTCCCAGAAGGGGATGATAACATTAGAGGGTCCACTTCTTATGGTAACCCGGTTTTCCCTAGCACCCATGGTGCATTGGGTACTGAGGTAATAGTTACATGGGGTTAGTGTCAGCCTTGGGGTGACAAAAAAACTCCTGCGGACTGACCCCAAAACCCAGCGACAGTAATGTAAAGTATGTATATTATTGTCCCTATGTATATAGTGTTTGTCTAGTGTGCCCTCCAAGGCGAATTAAATCTATAAACTTTAATCTGGGCTAATCTGTTGTCTTGATCATCGATCTCACCTGCCTTATTCTCGGTCTTTAATATATAGCTACCCGAGGCTGGTTCCTGGCCTTGTTCTAAGTCGGTAACTGACCGGTCTTATAATCAAGGAGGAACTGGTGGCAGCCCACTGGCCTGGCAGAGCTTTGTTTAACCAGCGTGGGTAAACAGATCTCTCCCAGCCATTCAGGGTCGTTGGCGAGTAGGGTGTCCTCTAACACTTCCTGGGTCTTCCTGTGCCCATGTGGACAAGGGTTAACTGTGAAACCGTATCCGGCTGACCTTGTGCACCCCTAGGGAGAGCGCAACGTCACGATACACCCCAAGTCAGGCCGTCAACCCTCGAGTGGGCCCCGGCGGGTTTTCCTGATACCCTGGTCAGGAGATATGAGAGATTTTACCTGCTATGAGAGCACCAAATTGTCTCTAGGTTGCCTTCCATATCTCCTTTTCTGATTAGAAGGAGCAGGGAGTGATGCCACCATGGTCAGACAGAGCAGAGTATCTCTTATCTTATCTATTATAAGATTAGATTGAGCTCTGTAGCCTTGTTTACAGTGACATAAGTGCCAGAGATTTAGGGCGACATGTCCCAAAAAGTGGTATCCGTACGGCAGTTTGAATGCGGCATAAAGTATCGTACACTCGCAATGTATTTCCTAATTTGTTCTGCGCTTGTTTTGTAAAGTGGTTGTATTTCCGTCTGTCGGAATGTTTTAGGCGTTGCGCTTTTTCGGCGAGTGTGTTTCTTGGGGCACCTGTTTGGGTGTTCCGGCTAGTATACTTCAAAATTCGGCGCATTTGGCATTCGAGCAGCGTTGGGAGCAACATTCAACATCAGAGCGCACACAGTAGGTGCACGATCTACAACTTCAACCAGCAACCAGAAATAAGTACAGGACGACGTTCTGCAATGAACCCTGGAGCAATAAATAAAAAGGGGGCACATTTGCGCAGCATCAGGTTATGTACTCACATTTTCGCACACATCACTGCGCAGAACTTGTCGTCCACGAATGACGAAAGTTTGGACAATGCAAATCTGACGTTGCCGGTCGGCACAAAAGGCGCACACTCACGTACGACAAAATGCCGCGATGCGCCTAAAATCACACATAGAAAACAGCCGACAGTGTAAGCCCCATACAAATGTGGCGCACATGTACGGCTAAAAAAGGTACATACAGCCACACAAAAAATGGCGTACAATGCGCCGACAACCACCGTACACTTGGATTACACTACAAGATCGGGAGACACGTACGCCAATAAACCAATGTTGGCGTGTTAGGACATATCGCCCTTAATCTGTATACACGCCAAACACAACTACACTAATCCAAACACATGAAAAATGCAAAAAAAATTTATTGGAAAAATACAACAATCCACAAATAATAAAATAAATGACAGTGCTGGAGAATTGAAATATGCTATTGAAAAGTATACCCCAATTTAACAGAAATAAATAAGAACAAAATCTTATAGTATTAGTAGAAATAATATATTAATACACAAAGGAAAATAAATACCCCTATAGAGTATAAATAATAAGATCAATAAACATAAGCCTCAACTAATTAATAATAATAAGAAAAAGAATGTAACAATGTATAACAGAGGGATACAGACCAGCAGCACACTGAAACGCCCAACGCGCGTTTCGCTGAAGCTTCGTCACAGATTTCATCTGTAGTAACGCTCAGCTAGCTATAAAGGAGCTAATTATGCTAAACACTGCTACAGAACCACCCACAGCTTGACCAGGTAGTGTCTGAAGCTGCCTGTGACTCTACAGCTGGGGTGTCAAACTGCGGCCATCCAGCTGTTGGGAAACTACAACTCCCATCATGCCCACTGTTATAGATTATACAAATGCATGATGGGAGTTGTAGTTTCCCAACAGCTGGAGGGCTGCAGTTTGACACCCCTGGACTACAGCATTCTGACAAGACCTGACAAAAGAAAGAGAACTGCCTGTTTGGTTTCACAAGGTTTTCACAAGGTTTTTTTTTACCTCTTTTTACAAAGAGCCTGGATTTTGAAGGTGGCTCCAATCTAATTAACTGTTAGCAACTAGTTCTTCACTTCCCAAATGAACATTGTAAATTTGTCAGAATATGTGATCTATGACTAAACCAGTGACATATATGGATTCCAATGTTTACATCAAGTAATAGAGTCCCCTTGAAGCGCCACTGCTGAGTCGAAGGTCACATAATTTATTCTTGGTCCTGTGCTAGAGGAAAATCTACAAGACACCTAGTCAATTCAATATTTACAATGACTGCACCAGGCGGTTAAACTAGTCAATTATCTGACTAAAATGAGTTAGCACGTGCAAGTAAGTTCATGCAAAGGTCTTTGCTAACAAAGTTGATCAAGAGGTCAAGTTGGATGACCAAAGACATCACGGAACTATCAAGCAAAGCCTCAGTCTCCTTCAGACATGGACAGCTCTTCCCTTTGGGGAGTTCTCTCTCTAGGATTGGTTATTCCTACAAAGACAACATTATTATCCCCTCATCCATAAAAAGAGACCACTGACTGGATTCCTCTCTCATGTCCAACCTATTATCAAAGATAAAGGGTTAGCCAAAAATGACAACTTCACTAAAACGTCATGGCGAAGTAAACCGGACATTTGCCCTAGGGTCTCCACTCTTTGGGGGAATCAAACAACTGATGTGCACTAGATATAGGGAGCTGTCTCAAATTATAAAG
This sequence comes from Phyllomedusa bahiana, assembly GCA_025379985.1. NCBI lineage: Eukaryota > Metazoa > Chordata > Amphibia > Anura > Hylidae > Phyllomedusa > Phyllomedusa bahiana. The sequence continues at coordinate 24,617 of JAODAL010048541.1, read as the reverse complement.
GGGCTGTTCACTTAACCAAAATGAAAATAACGAAAATCCTTTAAGCAGTGTTCCCATGAAGCTACTTCCACATTTAAGTCAGCTTATAGCTAGCTCCAAACCTAACATAGTACAGAATAAAAAAGGCGGCGCTTGCGGCTGTCCTCCCCAATTATTTTCATGAGTTCCAAATATATTCGATAAAGTACTACCCTCCTCGTTTTGTAACATGGTCACCTCATAGATAGCTATAAGCAGACATCTAACTTGGAAGTGGTATTGTGAGAACACCACTTAAAATTGCTTCCCTGAGTCTTCATTCAACTCTAAGTAATGTTTTCTGTTCTAATTTGTGCTGTTACTATGCAGCATGTAGCCTCCCTTCTCTCCTGCAAAGCAGCAGTATTTCCTGTTTTAATGCTGTTTCCCTTTGCCCTGCAGAACTGTCCCAAACTCTTTCCATTTCCTTACTCATGAAGAAAGTCTAAGGACTAAAAAGAGATGTAGAACCAAAGATTACCTTGAAAAAGACCAAGGATATGTCCGAAAATTAACGTTGCCCCCGGGCTTTTTTGGGGTTTGCTTTTAAATCGTGTAAAGTGCACCTGAATGTATGAAACTTTCAAAACTTTGGCCCCTGGTATCCCTTGCATAGAAAATTTGAACGCGCCTAAAAAAGGCCCCTTTTGCGCTATCAGGGCACTTTGTGTTTTCAGTGCTGGTGTATAAAAATTTTCCTTTCGGGCGGATTGTGAAAAAAACCCGGGGGCCCGGCATAACGTATAAAGCTAGTGTATGTAATGGGGCCTCATTGTTTTTATGGATGCGTGTCCCGGTTAAAAAACCCCTAAAATTACTGGTGACATGTTATTTGGAATTTAAATTTTGAAACAGGGGGGACAGAGAAAAGCATTTGGGTAGTGCCTGGAGAAAGGGACATGGGGAAACCCAAAATTTCCCCTCATCATATATGCCCAAATTTAAAAGTCTATCAAATGTTTCTCCCCCACCCAAGGCTAAAATATAAACCCGGGGAAATTATTTAATTTGGGTTTTAAAGCACCCAAAAAGGGTTTGAGGGTTTGGTCTTATCCACCCTTAACGATGTAACACAAATACAACTTGTTCTTTATGAAAAATTGGGGGGCAACCAAAAGGGCCCAAAAACCTATTACCCAAATTTATTTTTAGTCAAGATTTTAAAGGGAATTTTCAAAAAATAGGGTTTTTTTTTTTTTTGGGTTAAAAACCCTTTGTAATTAAATAAAAGTAAGGCCGTCTGGGTTAAACCCCTTTCCCAAAAATTTGGGGCAAGTTTTTTGGGAAATTTCCTCTAGCTCCTCAAGGGAAAAATTAGGGGTCCGTTAAATGTTTTTAAAAGCTTCCTAAAGAAAGGGTTTGGGAAAAGTCTACAAGAGGATTGTCAGGGACAGTCAGGGTACACACAGTGTCAGGAATCTCCTGCTATGACTTGAAACTTTTTTAACTGTTTTTTCCCCTTTAAAGGGTTTTGCCCTCGGGTCAAGATGGTGGTTTCGTGTCTCGGGCCTGGGTGCCATCTTGTTTCCTGTTTTCCCCTGTTTTTCAGCATATATAAACTCCTCAACCCTGTTGCTCATTGCTTAGTTTTGTGTTTAAGCCCCTTGCGGGTGCAGCCCCTCTGCCGGGAAAACTTGCTTTCCCCGTTAGTTCCTCACCTTTGGGGGTTTTAAACCCTGAAAAATTTTTCTGATACCTCGTGTCATTCAACGGGTGCCCCCCTGTTTTTTCCCCAAAGGAACCCCAGTCTACATCTCTGTCCCCTCCTGTTCCAGTCTCATTGGCCTTCACTGTTTAAAACCCGTTTTAGCCATTGGATTCCAGCTGTTTTCCACTAGTATGGGTGACCCCACAGGACACAGACGAGTGGGGGCCTGAAAATTGGCCCCAAACCCTTTCTGTCTATCCCTTTTGGGGAAAACCAACCTCCCGGGCCCACCCCCCAACAGAAAAGATGACTGCTCGATTAATGGAAAAAAAACAGACGAAGAAAAACAAACAGGAAAAAAACAAAAAAATAAGTGGGGGCGGGCCCAGGTAAAGTAAAAAATGGGCATGCAGTAAAAAAACGTAAAGAAAAAAAGTATAACAAAAACCAAGCAAGGGGCCCAGAGGGGCACAGAAAGTCAAATGAGAAACAGGCGAACTATGGGGAAAGGAAACCAATGGGCAGGTAAAGAAGCCCAGGAAGCAGGAACTATAAATGGGAAGGGGGGAAGAAGAGCAAAACTGTTTAGGAAAAAAGAACTATCAATCCCAAGGAAACATTTAACCCCCCAAAAAAGTGATGGAAAAGGTTTCTGGCCACGGAAATTGGCCAGAAGTCAATTAGACTTTCCCAAATTTTTGCAACCAGAGTTCACACTAGGAGGAAATGTAATGGCAAAAGCGCAGTTATGGGTGGGAAAGTGGCCGTGGTTGCGCCCAAAGAACCCGATGCAGGGCACAAATGTGCCCCAAGGTTTAAAACTTTTTGGGTAAAACTGCTTCTCTACCACTGAGTTTTTAGGGGGGCCCTAATGGAAAAAGTGAATATGGGTCAAAAAAAATTGATAAACCTTTGGGGCCCCAATCTTTTTTGGGTCAAGGTGATGTTCCCCTTGTTATTTTTTAACTCTTTAAACCCGACTGCTCCCCCGGGGCGGGGGGTTCCTTTTGAGTGGGGCTTTTCATGTCGTTCGTCTCTGTCAACTTATTGGGTCGCGCAGCATGGGGTTTTGCGGCGAAACCCTGGGGCTGAAACAAAAGTTTTTACTTCAAAACCCTTTGTTCCAGCACAGTTTTTGCAAGCGCCGGGGATTTGGGGGAAACCTTCGCTTCCCTGTCACTTAAAAAGGATTCCCGGGCGGTCATTTGCCCAACAAAAATAATTAAAGGGATTTTTCCCCTTTTCTTTTGGGGTTTAAATTTGGGATTTCCTGGGCCCCGATGGGCCTGATGAATGTCTGCACGGGTCGGGCCCTGGGGCCCCTAGAGAAACCCCCAGGGTGTCTGTACAACAATCCAGTGATCAGGGACCTGTGTGCTGTTCCCCCCTTGCTTTCCCTTTTTCTGACACAAATTTTAAAATATTAGCATTTAAAAAATTTGCAAGTGTTAAAAATAAAGTTTAAAAAAAATTTAAAAAAAGTTAAAAAAAATTTGAAAAAAAAATATAGAAAAAAAAAAATATAAAAAAAAAAATATTTAATAAAAAAAATAATTGTGATTTAAAAACCCCACACAAAAAAAAAAAATTTCACATATTAGGTTTCCACACAACCATAATAAAAAAGTAGAATTAATTTTAAAAAAAGTTATTAAGTGTGAAATTTTGAATGGGTTTAAAAAAAAAAAAAATGTTTTAAATTTAAAATTAAAAATTTTTAAAATACAAAAGGGGAATGGTGTAAAAAAAAATTAAAAAAAAAAAAAATTTGGAAAAAAAAAACCAATAATTTATAAGTAAAATTAAAAATATTAACCCCAAAAAAATACAACTTAAAAACCCAATAAAACAAGGCCTTGAAAAAAACCCAAGGAGGGCTTAAAGGGGTTTCGGCATAGGGATTTTGTTTTTCAGTTCCCTCTCCCAGAGCTGCCTAGCCCGCAAAAATATTTTTTTTTTATTTTCTCTTTATAATTTGCGTAGCCTAGAGAACAACAACTTTTCCGGTCTCTCGTATGCTAGTGTTTTCAGTTTGGAGCGCAGATAAACTGTTTCACGAAGCATAGATTTAGAAGGAAGGTTCGTCGGTGACATTTCCAACGCTATTATTTGTGACTTTGAACTTTTCCTATGGAGATTCACATTCTCTTTAAGCCTCGTACCTAAAGCTGTGCAAAATCTGCAGATAACCGCTTGATGGGCCATTCAAAGGGGTTATGGGGGAAGGGTACTGAACCCTTCCCTTTGGGGGCAAATTTTGGAGGAGAAGCTGAGTCAACTCTTTACTCTTCTTCGCCAGCGGCGACAATTGCAAATTGGAACATGATCCTTTTAATAAAAAAAATTTGGGAATTTGGGGGGGACCCGGTTATTGGGGGCCCCTCCCCACATCTGCCACCCCCCACAATTTTCCGGTATGTTTCCCAAAAAAATTAACAAAATTTTTGAATGTGAACAAGCGGGGGGAAGAAAATAGGAGACGGATTTTTTTCTAGAAAGGGAAAAAACTTTTTCTCCACCAGTCAAGTAATGCATACTTCCTTATCAGTTTACGAAAGCCTCTACATAGTCTGGAATGTGTGGGATCCCTAGGTCTGTTCCCCAGGCGTAGTCTATCAACTGTATCTGAGAAAGCAAAATTGAAATCATCTCCCTGTATTAGCACAGAAGATGGAGATCAATGTAGTTTAAGAAAAAACCTATTGAGGAAGCATATTTGGGCTTGGTTTTGGGGCATAATTGGGGGGAAGGCCCGGGGAAAAACCCAAATATATACCTTTTAGAATAATATACCTCCTCTGAGTGTCAATAATGGAGTCTGAGACTTTAGTTTTGGGGGGTGGAGAAAGGGTTTTTTTTTCATTTTTTTTGTGGTCCCGTTCCCTGTTAAGATTATTTCACCTCATGTGCTGCTGTGGGAAAGCGGGAATTTTGTACCAAAAGCAACTAAACTGCTGTGGAAAAATGGAACTACAAAGGGAAACTTTTTGTCCCATAAAAACCCGTTTTTAACTTTAAGGGGGGAAAATGTAAGTCGGGAAAGGTGTAAGTTGAGGATGCCCCCTACACAAATTCCCCTTTACAAAAAGCAAAATAAACACTTTAGTTTCATATTTTTTAAATTTTCCCTGGGGACTTTAAAATTTTTTGTGTTGCTTAGGGTAATAACATAATCAGTTTTGGCTTGGGTGTCTTGGGATCACCAAGAGAGTTGATCCTGGGCTCTCACCCTACAGTTACTGTACATGAAAATACTACCTCCTAATTTTTAATTCTCGAGTCCATTTATACTGCTTTTATTTATTATGTATATAATAGGAATTTTTTTTTTTTTTAAAAAAAAATTTTTTAAAAATTCGCCCCCCCTGTGTTTTTTTTATACCAAAGCCCGTAGGAAACCTTTTCTAGAAAAAAAAATTTTTACAACCCCCCTTTATGTCATTTCTCATTTTTTTTATTAATATGGTTATTTCAGGGAAAATTCCCCACTGGGGCCCGATTTTTGTGTAGCCCAACTGTACTCTGGATGATGTCATGTTGTTAATAAAAATAAAAATGTAAAAAAAAAACAAAGCCAGAGCAAAGTGGGGAATGGGTTCTCCCTAGAACCAAATGCAGCATGAAAAAAAACTGGGGGGAGGTTTGGGAATAAATGGAGAAGTTCTGCTCCTCCCTAGACTGTTTTTCCCGGATACCAGGGTCACATGGGGGCCTGTGTGTGGGGGTCACATGATAAGACGTGATGGGGTAAATTTAAATGGAGGGAAATTCTGCTCTTCCCTACATTCTTTTAGGGGCCCTTCACCGGCTTATTTTTGCCGGGTTAAAAGGAGCCATTTCTGCGGCCCCCGGGTTTGCGCTGCAGTATGGCTCCCCAAACCTTCCCCAGTACTTTACGGGAATCCACAGTTCCCCATAGGGGAACAGTGGATTTTCCCCGCTCCTCCCAATCGGCGAATCCGCCGGGTGGGGAGAAAGTCACCTGCACATTATCCAGGCGCAATACGCGGTGTGGATCATGCAAGTCTATGGGGCCAACAGGCAGCGCCCCCGCGCCGCCCCCTCCCCTTATTCAAGCCGGAATTGCGAGCGCAATCCGGCTCGCAATTACGGCTTGAATAAGCCGTGTGAACACGGCCTTACTTGGATACCAGGGTCACATGACCTGTGTGGTGGTCACATGATAAGACACTGCTGGAGGCGGTAATACTGGAGAAGTTCTGCTCCGCCATACACTACTGTTACCTGGATACCAGGAGTCACATGACCTGTGTGGTGGTCACATGATAAGATGCTGCTGGAGGTAGTAATACAGGAGAAGTTCTGCTCCGCCATACACTACTGTTACCTGGATACCAGGGGACACATGACCTGTGTGGTGGTCACATGATAAGATGCTGCTGGAGGTGGTAATACTGGAGAAGTTCTGCTTCTCCATACACTACTATTACCTGGATACCAGGGTTCACATGACCTGTGTGGTGGTCACATGATAAGACGCTGCTGGAGGTAGTAATACTGGAGAAGTTCTGCTTTTCCATACACTACTGTTACCTGGATACCAGGGTCACATGACCTGTGTTGTGGTAACATGATAAGATGCCCCTGGAGGTGGTAATACTGGAGAAGTTCTTTACCTCCATACACTACTGTTACCTGGACACCAGGGGTCAGATGACCTGTGGGATGGTCACATGATAAGATAATGCTGGAGGTGGTAATACTGGAAAAGTTCTGCTTCTCCATACACTAATGTTACCTGGATACCAGGGTCACATGACCTGTGTAGTGGTCACGTGATAAAACGCTGCTAGAGGTAGTAATACTGGAGAAGTTCTGCTCCTCCATACACTACTGTTACCTGGATACCAGGGTTCACATGACCTGTGTGATGGTCACATGATAAGACGCTGCTGGAGGTAGTAATACTGGAGAAGTTCTCCTTACACTACTGTTACCTGGATATCAGGGTTCACATGACCTGTGTGGTGGAGGTAGCAATACTAGAGAAGTTCTGCCTCTCCATACACTTCTGTCACCTGGATAACAGATGTCACATGACCTGTGTGGAGGAAATACAAAAGATTAACTGTTTGGTGTATTGTGGGATTTGTAAATCTGTTTCATGCAAACTCCCAAAAAGGGTCCATGTGGGTGAAAGAGTTATGTTAAATTTTGCATGAGTGACCGTGAACTGGTGTATTCGCTACTAGAAGAATTGACTCACGGGGCAAGACCAAGAGCAGTAGAACAGATTTGCAATGCTTTCCCGGCATCTGGAACAGGTTGGTGAAGAACAACCTCCCATCAAATGATTACATTTCGGGGATAAATATCCCCTATGCAGAATTTCTAGAGACAATTGTCTATGAGAAACACTTGGAATATATTTGATGATTTATAAGTGGCATCCACCATGACCTCCACCTCTAACTCCGGTATATCCTCACGTCATCGAGTCAGACCGTGCTACCTTTCTTCATAATTGAGGAAGGAACAGAGAAAAAAGTAGAAACCTGAGATCTGACCGTTTGGATCTAGAGGGTGAGATAATTTAGCAACTAGTGTGTCGTCCCAATTTGATGGAGTAAATTATTTGGCTATATTGGAAAGCTGGAGCAGGGCACCACTACCCCAGACTTTGAGCCGCTCACAGGGGATTTTGGAAACTACTGTATTTAACCCACTGGGGAGTCTTTGTAATAGGATGAAATGTGTTTATGCATTAGTCACTTGGATTTAATGCACATTGGGCTTTCAAAATATATGTTGCTTTTGCTGGTATCTCCAAAATATTTATATGGTCTCCCTTTGTATTAATAGATTATGCAGGGAGACTTGTTAGGATCGTGTAGACAATAAGCTTTGAAGAGCCGCCCTTTTCGGAGCAGGCACGCCGCCCAGAGATATTTCGGGGGCTCAGTAACTAATAGGGTCAGTATACCATATCTACACAGACCATGTATATATAGCCTATAATAATAATAGCACTAACAAATAGAAGTTGGCAATTTTCGGCAATATAACAAGCATAAGAAACATCTAACATCGGTCCCCAATGAGGAAGAGGTGATAAGTCTTTTTTTGCCTCACAGAGAAGGTAAGTAATCTTCTGTATGTACACACATCGTGGTACTTTATCCATTGGGAAGCTACTAATTTTCAAAGGTCCACTTGTCACTCACTAAATATATATTTGGAATTGGATGAAAAATTGGTGCAAAAAAAAAAAGATTTGGCTTATGGTTTTTGTGGCACAAGAGTTGTGTGTTGACGTTTTTTAACAATATTTATTCAATGTTGAATTTTAAATGGGTTGTCTCACTACAATGATTAGCTTTCAACATGTAGGGACCACTAAATAAAGATGTCTAAAAAATATATTGCGTTCTTTTTTTTTTTTGTTAAGGAGCTACAAATGATTTTATCACCTTCCTGGCTCTCTCTGGTTTCCCAAGTGACTGACCTGTGTACTTCTCCCCCTCTGCTGTTTGTTCTCTCTGATTGCAGGGAGTGATGTCATCACACAGGTCACAGCACAGAACTCCAGTGAGAGCTTGTTTGTTATCTGATCTTTCAGACAAAAGCCAGTAATTATCCTGTTTACATTAACTCAGAAGCTTCCCTGGGCCTGACAGCATGAGACTGATCTAATTCGCAGAAGTCTGAATACACAGAGCACATATGCTAATTACTGACAGCGTGACCAGGAAGTGACAAAGCCAAGCATTATTTCATTCATGCATCCTATGAAACTTTGAGATGAGACAACCCCTTTAAGAAGAAGGTCTACTTTTTCAGTGATGTGGCTATACTGGAGACGTAACTTTGAACTTGTGTGAAATGGAAACGGTGAGTTTTAAGAAAATCAAATTTTAGTACATGCCTGATTAAATGTAAGGACCTGTTTACCGAAGACATCTAATAAATCCCTCATAGAGGAGATGCCCCTGGATTCCCAGTGTTTGAAAATTGGGTGAGCTCTCACTGCTTGAAACAAATGGAAGTCGTCTGTTAATGTTAATGGAAGTCGTCTACGCACCACATGCCAAGTTTTCCAGGGTGCCATGAAAAGGGTATTCAATTTTGCCTTAGGTAGAAGAGCAACATATGGAAGATGCAGAAGATTAACTAAAGAATTAGATGGCGGTAACTGTGAATCTAAATTTTATGGAGAGAATTTGGATATATTAGATAACCAGTCTTGTAAAATGCAAAGACCGGGCGCTAAGATGTAAAGCTTAAAGGGGTTGTCTCACTACAAGAATTGCTGCTTTTTATGTTAAAGATCTTGCAAAAACAAGTCACTTTGCAATATATGTCCATTAACAGTGTCCTACCTATTCCTAGATATCCCCTCTTGTATGGGCTGCATCAGCTCCTCAGGTCGCTATAGCTACAGACCTGTTTGATCTCTCTTGATAGGCTGCCAGCACTGGTTGCTATAGCTCCAGACCTGGCTTCTACTGCAGTCTAGTAGAAGCCAGTAAACACGCCCCTGAATGCAAAATGAAACCAAGAAAACAGGACTGAGTTAAGATGAATAATGTAGTGAGACAACTATCTGTCATACTGGTGTTATTGTAATATATTTTAAGGAATTCTCAGGAGTTTACCCCTCCAAATAAAGGATCTAAATAGTTTGTTAATTAGTTTTTGGTCTCGAGGACAAAGAAATAAGGGTAAGGGTTGGAAGAGATATATATAACTTTAGGGAAAACAATTATTTTAAGATTTGCTCTACCCATAGATGACAATGTGAAGTTTGACCATACCTTTAGGTTATCATTTTACATTTTCATGAAAAGATAGAGGTTCGTGGAATATAGTTTTGATGGGTTACATGTGATGGAACTCTTTTCTGATTGCAAACCGCGAGTTAAAAAACAACCTTAAATCCACATGCAATAACCTGTAAATACTCGTTGAAAACCATGTCATCTGATGCGGTTTTCAGAATGCCACTCATCGTGTGGATGGATCCTTGACAAATGAGTTGTCCACATGACAAGCCTTTCAAGTTGGAATGAACATTCACACAGAGGGTGTCACGATTGCTCCGGGCAGACCTTCTGCATCTGACCCTGGTCGCTGGCCACGGCCGCTACCACCAAGACTGCGGCTTCGGCCAAGATACTTTCCCCAAGTGTGAACACCGTTTGCTAAGCTTGTATGCTTAATTGATTCCTGGCTAACGCCCGTGGCCTGGAATCTTCCAGCACTATTGGGGTTAACTGGTTCTTTTGGTGATTGACATTTCCATTCTCCTATCACTTCTGTTCTACTTCCTCCTCTTCCCTATTTATAGTCTTAGCTTCCTGTTTTCCTTGCCTGCTATATGGTTGCCTCTACCTGTAGTTCGCCTGTATCCTTATTTGCTTATTTCCGTGTTCTTTGACTCTTGCTTGGACCCTGGTTACTCTTTTGTCTCTCGTTTCTGTACTGCACTGCCCGTTCGTTGCTGACTCGGCCTGTCTGACCTCTCCTGTTTGTTCTGTGTTTGTTCGTCTACATTTTGTGTCTCACTTGGCTCAGAGTAGATCCCTGTCTTCAGGTTGGGGCCAACTTATTAAGAAGTCGGGTACCCCAAAAGGCAGTGACAGAGTTTGGGACCAGCGTCAGGGCCTCACTCCTAACAGAGGGTAATCAACTCACCCGGGTCAGGCGCAGAGGTCTGGGCAGCCTCCAAACTTCCAATACAATAAATACTAAAGACTCCAAGGAAATCCAAAGAAATGACCAGCGCCACAAAAATGTTTCCGATGTATCCAAAAAAATCATAGAAAGTAGCTTTATTTATTTATAATATGAATAAAATCGTACTTCAGGTAGGAAAAATACACGCAACTAGCACAAACAGGTTGATGCGTTTTGGAAGAAACTCCTTAGTCTTAAGACTAAGGTGTTTTCTCCGAAACGCTTTGACACATTTGACACATTTCGGAGGAAACTCCTTAGTCTTAACACAGGCTAAGGCAGGGGTCCCCAACTCCAGTCCTCAAGGCCCACCAACAGGTCATGTTTTCTGGATTTCCTTAGCATTACACAGGTGATTTAATTATTTTCAGTGCATTCTGTGGGAAATCCTGAAAACATGACCTGTTGGTGGGGAGCCCTGGGCTAAGGAGTTTCCTCTGAAACGTGCCAACCTGTGCTAGTTGCGTGCATTTTTCCTACCTGAAATATGATTTTATTCGAATTATAAATCAAATTGGCTACTTTTTATGATATTTTTACATCAGAAGCATTTTTCTGGCATTGGTCATTTCCTTGGATTTCCTTGGAGTCTTTAGTATTTCAAGTTGGAACCCATGTGAATTGCAACTTAAAATACTCATTTAAAACGTAAAATCTTTTCCATTGACCTCAATAGAAAATACGCATTGTAGTTCATACAAAGCGTATATTCAGAGGTCAGTTTTTAATTCTATAAAAAACTTGGAAAATGTTAAATCATCCGCACTTTTCTGGGTCAAAAACACTTTCAAAACATATCTATGTCGGATCCGCGTTCCAAAACCTCATAGAGATTAATGGGATTCCGACTATAAGAATGACCTAAAATCCACATGAAATACCTGTCTGCTAAGGTATTTCCTAAAGAATTTTTAAAATATTTTTTTTAAAGAAATTGTGATACGTACATTTATCAAAACAGACAACTGCAAGAAACGACCGGTTCCTTTTGTGGACATTATATATATCTATATATAAGTATATATCTATAATTTATGATAAAGCTAGAGCAATGTCTTATAAAAAAGTTTCAGATTTCTTTACAGGTGATTTTTTTTTTTTTTTTTTTTAAGTTTACTGGGCACATTTGTAAGAATAAAATTGCGCCATTACACTTTGTATATATGAGCAGAACTATACCCCTCTCTGTGATATGTAATATAAAAGTCAATGTTTTAATAAAGTACTTGAAATCTTATATATGTTTGTACATGATTTCTAGTCACCTATAATAGTAATCAGGATCAGAAAGGTATTTTAACAAAAAAGGGAGACACCAAACATCCAATGTGAACATTAGATATGGCGGAGGTAAAGTGAATATTTTGGGCTGTCTAGTGTGTTGGTTTTAGGGTTCTGTACATTGCTATGTATTTCAAGGTTGGTACTATGTGGAGGGGAGAAGAGAGGAGGGGGTAGTTGCAGGTATTTGAGATGTCCACTCCCCATGTAGATGGGTGTTGTGGGTGGTTGAACTGTCTCCTTGCTGGAAGTAGCGGAAGTTTGTTTGGGTTGGGGGGGGTGCGGGGGGGGGTATCTGTCATTTATAAAAGGGGAGGACTTGAGGAGAAATGTAAAAGCTTCCCAGACTTTTTGACTTTTTTAATAGCATTGTTAGCAAGACTGAAGTCTCGTCAATCATTAATTTAGCATTTTGGGGGTGTTCTTAATAATTTTGGGGCTGTTTCAGGACTTAGAAGTTCTGATCACTGAAATGTTAGCAAGTATTAATATCTTGTCAATCACCTAATTGGGGATCTTCCTAGTCATTTTTGTGAAATTTCTGAGTGTTCCTGGGGGCAACGCTTATATGTCCATTTTCCTATAACCATGATTCCTCCCAAATACACAGGTGAAGAAGGGATGCTTAGAAGTGAGAGCGTAATGAAGCGTGGAACCTGTGGTGAACAGGTTTCCCTGTTTGGTTCTCAAGGGTAAGGGTCTCAAAAAATTAATAGGAACTTGCAGCCTCTTCTCTTTGTAGAGATCATACAAAGGCTGAGAAATAAGAGTAAAATCTTGAATAAATTTTGTTAAAAAGTTGACAAATGCAAAACACTTTCTGAGCTCTTTGAGTGGAGCACATGCAAAGTCACTCTATTCAAAGTCAATGGGTGTGTGGAATTCTACTCCAAGTCAATGAGACTGCCAAAAATCTCGAAACACCTCAAGCAGACCTATAGAGTTGAATTGAGTAGCATTGCCCATTCTTGACTGCAATTCTAATAAGTCACCCTCCGTTCTTGTGATCAGGAGAGCCCTACTGATAAGATTTGTTACTTATCCTGTGGGTAGGTGATAGCTTGTCCTCTAGTCTTATCAGTTGACCTTGGTCAAGGCTAATTCGTTTCCCTGTCAGTCTTGAGACACTGACCAAAGCCTCTCTGTGCTTATTGTGATCAGTTATTTGTATGAACAATTCATCTCCATGTTGTAAAACTTTATCTGAGGCATTCCAAAGTCTGAGTGCTTGTTAAAAATCAGAAGGGCCATAAAAAACTGCATCAACAGTCTGGACAAATACTGCCTATTGTCAAATGTAAAATCAAACATGAGCTCAGAATCAAGGGTCAGGGACACCAGGATGAAGAAACCAATTTGTCAAGACAAGAAAACACTTTACAGTCACCGCTAAGGCTCCTATTACATGGGACAACAATGGCCAAATAGGGGCACCAATTGATTTGCTTCATGGTAATTGGTGCTCTTTAAACCCTACTTGACGACTGGTCATAATTTTTAGACTGTTCATTTTTTTCCTCTTCACCAAGAGCCATAACTTTTTTATTTTTCCATCTACGTAGACACGAGGGATTTTTTGTTTTGCTGGATAAAATGTACTTTTTTTTTTGTTTAAGGGTATGTTCATACGGTATCTTAGATATGTTTTTGCAATATGTAAAAAAGTGTAGTACGTTTTTGGATACGATTTCTGGACTTCAAAAATGTACCCTTTTTTTTTCTATGGGCTTTTAAAACCCAAAATAGTAAAAATTTTGACATGTCAATTTTTTGAACGCATCCATTTTACGCAATGCAAAAACATATGTAAAATACGTATCAACTGAATAACAATATGTATTTTACATTGAAGTCGATGTAATCACTTGAACATTGCTAAATATGTTTCGGGTAAAACATAGCCAAAAACATATTTACAAAATGCCGTGTGAACACACCCTTACTGGATTTTTATTTACATTTTTACATATTGAAATAAATGTATAGCAACCATAGAAAAAATATCTTGTATAACAGAACAGAAGAATTTGTATAGACCGTAGGTAGTGGATTTCCTGAGTCACTGCAAGAGGGGGCGTGAGACACATCAGGGAGTCTAATGGGCCCCTGGTTTTCACCAGAGCCCGCCACAAGATGGGTTGGGCTTGCTGTGTCAAAACTAAATGTATAGGTCAAGTGGGGTTTTTGGCAGCCAAAAAAAGAAACACAATACAAAATCACAGCACTCTAAAAGTAAATGCCCATCACTGCGGGGGTTGAGGTCACCTTTCTCGGGAGGTGGGCATTTACAGTTTTGATCAAAAAGTACCTGAGAACCCCAACATTTTTTATATATTCCATAGTCAAAATACTTTTCCAAAAAAAATTTTTATTTTCCCCTTTGACCCTTTTTTTTTGCCTGTGGGCTTTTTTGTCCTGTATTTGCATTGCTTTTGGCTGCCACATCAGCATGCACCTATACATTTATTCTTCACAATGGATGTGCTGACCATATTTTGTTTTTTTTGACGGTTTACATGGGGAAGTGGCTGGTTCCCATCTTGGTCTGTGCACTCCACCCACCACACAGGTTCCTTACTCAGATCAGGTTCTAGACGGAACCTTCTCTCCCTAAAACACGGAGGACTGCACAGACACCAATTGAGGTAGAATGAAGCATAGATTCCCTCCTGAATTGAGGTCACCTTGCCGTGGTAGGTAGGCATTTACAATTTGGATCCAAAAAATATGCTAAGAACCTCAAAATTTTCATATATTCCACAGTAGCAGTAATGCTTTTTTTTAAGCTGACAATGTATCAGTACCCAAAACCTCTCTAAAAAGTGCAAAACCTGAAAATAAGGAAAAAAAAAATAGTTTGGGAGAAGAAATCTGGATTGAATAAAATCTTGCTTTTCCAATCTCTGCTAATTGGAACAGTCTTGAATCACACCGAGGTTTCATACTCTGATCTATGAAATCTAATGGAAACAAAGGGTGCAAAAAAAAAGAAGTCATTGGCGATGCCCCCAAACAAAGGTTATAATTTTGAAAACATTTTCTCCATATATTTCTCGTTAGAGTCATAAAATTGAGCAAGGACACTTTAAAAGTCATTTGGGATGGAGAAAGTAATTAGGATGCATTAGGGCGGTCCAGAGCTTCTCAATTTCCATCCATCTGGAGAACACAAACAAGGAGGACCGTGCTGGGATACAATGAAGTTGTGCAGCCTAGTAATAGATAACTATGTCTAGAACTGCCAACCAACCTTCAAGTTTGCTGGAGAGGAGAAGACTCCTCGGAATTTTAAGTCTTTTGTATCCTCAGATAAAATAGAATAAAAAGGCCTGTAAGGATCTAAGAGCACTCATAGGGACTGGGATTGGTAATGTTTCAAATAAGTACCTCAGTTTGGGAAGAACAGTCATCTTGACTGCAGCTATCCTTCCAAAGAAAGACATTTGGAGAGGGCCCCATCAATTCAGAAGACACCATAACCCAGCAAACATATTGGGGAAATTATGTTCATAAAGGGAGGCATAAGAAGACATTAGATGAGTACCTAAGTATCTAAGAGAGTCTTCTCTTCACTTATAGTTAAAGTTTGCCTGCAGGTTTTAAAGGTTTCAAGAATAAATGACCAATTAAGTCGGTCAAAAGCCTTCTCTGTATCTAAACTCAGCAACAAAGCCTTCTACCCTGCTTTATTCACTATATCAATAAGATCTATCAGCGGGCGGGAGTTATCACTACCCTGTCTACAAGGGATAAATCTCACTTGGTCCTTATGTATCAAATGGGATAACCACATGGATAGTTGGTTAGCTAAAATCTTTTAGGTCAGCATTTAATAAGGCTATAGGTCAATAATTAGCACAATCCTTGGGGTGGCACCCAGACTTGGGGATCATGGTCAAAGGCATTAAATAGCTTGACCATGTAAGAGGTCAACTGAGGGACTTAAGTCTGGTAATAGAAATAAGCCAGTCATGTCCTGAGGATTTGCCAGAAGGGAGGACCTTAAGAGTGTCTAGTATCTCCTCCACTGACAAGGACAGATTCAAGGAGGCCACTGCCTCCATGGTAAGAATAGGGAGGTTACAGGTGGACAGAAAATCTGATAGTAGACATTGCCTATCCTCTGGATCAACTGACAGTTGATCTGGGATATTATATAATTTAGAAAAGTAGTCAAGGGATAGCCTAGAGATAGAATCTGGGTTATAAATTGGGCACTTCCACAGGGTCTCTGACGGATTGTGGGGTTCTAGTAATGGTGTCCCCCTCTAAGTTTATGGCCAAAGGGGTTTTTACCCCTTTTCTTTTAATAAATTCTCCCTAGAGCAAATTGTACCCTTTTTTTCCCTTTGCATAGGGCCAGCCCTCCCAGTTTATTTTTACTGTAAAGGGATCTGTAAATTTTAAAGCTCTTGTGGAGGCCAATGCAAAAATCAAATTCAAGCCATGTAATAAAGGGGACTGCAAAAACCCCCCCCCCTTCCGGGGATTTATATTTTTTTTAAAATTTTGGGGGTTTCCCCCATTGTGATACAATGTCCCATAAAAAAACTGTAAGTTGTACTCTGTACTCATTTCTCCCACCCCTTTCCCACCATTGTGTTATGCATCCTAGTGCCAACACAAAATACAACCTCCACCTATCACCCCATAACCTCCCCACCTATTACTTCATAGTCCCCTAACCCCCACTGCACCTATAACCCAATAACCATTTCACCTGAACCTTTTAAACATCATAACCCCCCCCCTATCCCCCAAAGCCCAAGTTTTTCCCGAGCTGGCCACTTTGGGGGGCCTGTTTGAAAAAAATAGAATGATTTTAAAAGGGATTTTTTGTGCGGAAAAATTTTTGAAAGGGGAAAAAATTTCCGGTGGCCGGGAGAAAAATCATCATGGGGGAAGAAAGAGAAAATTCCAGTCACAAAAGATTGTTCCTTAATTTGGTTTTGATGTTACTGTAGGGTAGCCCTTTAAATGTCAACTACCCTTTGTGTCCCCTTTTGTATTTTACCACTGTATATCACTGTTTTGACATTAATACACGTCGGCAGAGCCCTGTTAAAATGGAAATTTCCACTAAAATGGTCACTATATGGCTTTTAAAATTTTTTTTAAATTCTCCCAGAGCCCCCTGTTAAAATTGGTAACAAACCACTATATGGCCCGGGTATGGCTTAATTTTCCCAGTTTGCAGAGCTCCGTGTATACTGGTATTTCCCAATCAAAGGGTCCCCCTGTATGCTTTAATAAAAACCGGTTCTGCAGAGCCCCTTGTTATCCCGGGTTTAACTCCCATTATAGGGTTTCATGTATGACATTAACCCCTTAAGGACCGGGGTTTTTTTTTGGTCACATTCGTTTTTCCCTCCTCGCTTTCTAAAAGGGCAATAACTTCTTTATTTTTCCCCCTACCCTAGCACATGAGGGCTTTTTTTTTTGCGGGGCAAGATGTAATTTCTAATGGTGTTAATTTACTATACTATAGAATATACTGGGAAAAACCCCAAAACCAAAAAAAATTAAAAAATGGGGGCAAATTGTGAAAAAAAAAAAGTATTTTCCCTGTTTTCGGGGGGTTTTGCTTTACGGGTTCAAACTTCGGTTTAAAAATAATGAGTTATCTGTTTTTCTTAGGTTTTTTACACATCCCGGGAAAAACCAAACATGTAGGGTTTTCCCCTTATGTTTTTGGGGCCGGTTTTAAAAAAATTTCCCCAAAAATTTTCCCATTTTTTAAATTTGCGCCACGGCGCCATTTTGGGGCACCAATAAAATTTTTTTTACTAAACCCCCTAGGGCCCCTTTAGTGGGGGGGGCATTTTTGGGGGGCCGAAGGTTTTACTTTTTTTTTCGCTAGCAGTTTTTAAAGCAAAGGGGGAAATTTTTGAAACATTTTTATTCCATTTTTTGAGTGACGGTTTTAAAAAGAAAACCAAAAACGCAATTTTTGGGGTTTGGAATTTTTTTTTTTTCTACGGTGTTCAGGGGTACGGATAAATTATGTTATATTTTTATAGGCGGGGCTTTTTCGGATGCGGCGATACCAAATATGTTTAAAATTTTTTATTATTTTTTAAAGATTTTTTTTGTAAAATTTGGGGAAAGGGGGGTGTTTTGAAACTTTTATATTTTTTTTTTTTTGTATTTTAAAACTTTATTTTTTATTTTTTTTTACTGAAACATTGAGGACCTGTGGTTATTTTGACCATAGGTGGCCGATTGTTAATACAACCAAATGCATAGGCAATGCATTTTAGGGTGAAAAAAAAGATGGGGGTTTTTCCCCCACTGGCTGCGGACGGAAGGGGGGGCAAACCTGCCAGGGTAAGTGGGGGGAGCCTTACAAGGCTCCCCCCCCCCACAATCCCCGGTATGGATCGGGACATAGCTGGCTTTTTCCATCACCGCCCCAATCGGTGGCGGCCCCACCGATCGGCGTTAATTAAAAGACCTGCGGCCTTTTGCCCGGCCCCTGAGGGGGTAAAACAGCCCAGCGGGGGAGCCACCCCCGGCCTGTTATGCCGTAAAAAAAACCCGGGGGGGGTGTGGGGGGGGTGCGGAGCGATCCCCCTGGGCAAAGCCCCTTAGCCCCGGGGACGTTCTTTTTACGCCCAAGGTCTTAAAGGGGTTTTTAAATTACAGTCTGCAGACTCCGTGTAGGGGTAATACCATATAAGGTCACTGTATGGTGGAATAAAAAGGGTGCTTTTCAAGTTTATGTCCTTTAATAATATTATTTTTATTTTTTTTTATGCTAAAAACTGATAGATATATTTCATATATCTGTGTAACTAAACCTTGTACCATTCCCAGATGATCCTGCGAACTAACTTGTCGTTTTTCTCTTTTACGGGGAAATAATTTCTAGGGTGTAAATAAAAAGTAGTTTTTTCAAACCCAAAGCAATGTTGGTCCAAAAAATCCCAAGAAATCCTTAGTAAGGAAATTGATATTGTTGCGTAGTTCAGATGAAAATTATAATGCTATAAAAAGGATAGAAGCCCCAAATTAAAAGGGTGAGAATTTTTTTTTTTTCTGTCTCTTTACTTAATTTTTTAACTGTTTCTTTGTTGTCCCAAATTTTAAAAAATGTAAAAAAAAAAAAGGGGGGGGAAATTGTTTGGAAATTTGGTTTCTTTTTTTTTTTTTATGTTGTGCATTCATAAATTGACTTGGGATTTTAAATTTCAATTTTTATGAACAAAATGGTGCCGGGGCGGGGCTTTCATCTTGTTCGGTCTTTAAAATTTATTGTTGAGTGACAATTTCCCCGGTGAATTGATGTTCTAACAGCACGGGTTGTCCCCCGTTCCTCATTTTTATTGTCTCTGTTTTCATTTTGATATATTTGGCAAAAAAACGCCCAGAAATTGGGTCCCAACTAAAATGGAAACCACAATTGCCTGGAAATTCTTGAGGGGAATTTTGACAATAAAAGATAGATTGTATTCAGATAAGTAACCAATGAGCTTATCAGAGTGGGCTTTGTTATGATAATTATGGGGAGGTTGTTTGACCAATAGAATATGTAATCCATGCATAAAGATGATAATGCCCTATGTTTTAATAATATATTTTTAAAAAAATTGATCCGCCTTAACAGAAGTTTTATAAGCTCATTTTCTGCTTTTAATAAAAATTTTGAAGATTTTGCTTGACATTTTGTCTGCATCTCTTTTTATTATTGCATAGTCTTAAAATTTTGGATAATTGAAAATTAAATTTTATAAAAAACCCCACGACGAGGTTGAAGGGTCTTTAAAAGCCTTTCCCAGCACAGTCTGCAAGCGTGTACATGGTACCTACCCCTATTGGTCACTTAGGAGTTTAATTACAATCTGCAGGCCTGTGTACCTTTTAATATACTAATATAGGGGTTTTAATGGCGGTTTTAAATTGGTCTTTGTATACTAATCTTTTTTCGGAAAAAGTTTTTTGGTATTATTCAGTAACTATGTGCTGGTAATTTGTGGTTGTGTTCTGGCAGTATAATCAGGTCCTTCTGTAGTAGCGTTATTATGTTTGGAAATGTTGATCTTGGTATAGTGGATTTGTTTGGTAGCAGTATATTGGTGACATGAAGGGTGAGTTATTCGCTCCTTGTAATATCTAGTAACTGTATTACTTATTAGGCTATGTTCACATGGCATAATTGCGGGACGTATTTCGCCCCGCAATTACGCCGTGGCTTGGGAGGGGGGGACAGGGGGGTGGGGCGGGGGGGCCCGCACCCCGGGGGGCCCCCTTAGACATGCATTATTCTCGGCTCTTTTTTAACGGTGTGAAAAAATTGCCATGTTTTTTCTCTCCCCGTGCCCGTTTTTTTTGCGACGGGAGGGGAGATTGTAATCCTTAGTTCTTATGAGAACTGTGGTTTAAACCGTAAGGCTGGGAGAAAATCCCCCCCCTTTTATTTCGCGCAGTACGGCAAGTAATCCTTTTTAACCAGGGAAAAAAAAAATGGCTTAAAAGAGGCCCCGGTAAATGTTCGTGGTGATGTGGGGGGGGGGCCCCCCAAAAAGTTTCTATGGAGCTATTTTTCTCTATTTTCGCCCCTGGGGAAAAACATAGTACATGAGTTGTCAAAACGTTTTTTTTGGACAAAAATTTTGTGGATCTTTAGAGGTGGCTCCATCATGTAGGGAAAGCCTATCAAAATGGTCATAGAAAGCTTTATCTTCCCCAATTATCAAGACTGACGAGGGAAGTCTAGATAATGTCACATAAAGGGATTTTAGGAAAAAAATCATTTTACCCTTGGGTGGGAGCCTTTTTTAAAATTAGAGAGTAAGGGAGGCCGTTATGTGTTTCTTTAAAAAAAGACTACCTCCCCCCCCATCCCCCAATTGTCTTGTTATTGTTTTTGTTTTTGGAAAATACCCAAGCCTTTTTTCCTTTCCTGAGAAGCCACTAAAAATTTTTGGGGGGAAGAGGTTTTTAAAAAAAAAAAAAAAAAAAAAAAGTAAAAAAATTAAAAAATTTTCTTCCCTTTTGAAAAAAAAATAAATTTTTTATCTTTGTCTTTTTTGATCAGCAAGTAGCAGTCTCCCCTTTTGGGGGTTAGAAAACAAGGTTTAAAAAAAGTAAAAAATTAAGGAAAAGAAAAAGTACTTTTTCTGTGAGGGAAATATGTTTTAAAGGGGGATCACTTTCAAAAGCTTGACGCTTTTTTTTCAAGAAAGGTGAACCAATGGGGAAGGAAGAGACATAAAGACAACAAAAGGAAAAAAAAAACTCTTAAAGAAAAAATTCAAGTATTCTACCAAAAAAAGGGAGTCTTGTTGAGTTCAAAGGGGTAAATTAAAATTTTGAAGGATGGAAAAAAAGTTAAAATAAAAATTGGGTTATGACAACCGGGGAACTAGTCAAGTTAACCTTTTGATTCTTTACTGCTAAAATTTAGGTTTTTCAGTGTTTATATATATTAATGCTCGGCAAATTAAGTGATTTTACCTGCAATTAAGTATTAATTTTTACCTGTAGTTGCTTACATGATGGAAAATAGTTATAAAACTTTGTACCAAATCACATGTGATTAGTAAAATATTTGTACAATGCTTATTTAAGATGAGAACGCCCCCAACTTGATTTTAAAAAAGGGGTGGGGGAGACCATAAAGGTCTTTGCTCAGATTCATTGTGTCTCTGTGTTGAAATGCACCCCCCCCACGGGGTTTCGGGGTGTTCATTAATTTGGTACCATCCAAAAATACTTGGAGGGGGCCATTGAAGACCCCCAAAACCTAGTAGTATCACAAAAAAACAAAAAAAAAGTGAAAAAAAATAAGCCCCAAATTCCCAAACATCGTTTTTGGTTGAATTTTTAAGCAGATTCAGTACTTAAAATCTGCAAAAATCTGACTGTAACCAGTGGCCCCATTTAAGCCTGCAAAAAAGATAGAAACAAGTTCTGTTCTTTGGGCGGATTCTAGTACATTCTATGTACTAGGGGCCCGGGGAAAAAACCCAAAAAAAAAAGACTGGGTTTTTTGGGGCAAAACCCACACCAAAAACTGCGGGGGGGTCGTGTTGTAAAAAAAAAATGAAAAATTTTTAATAAGTTTGATTTGGGTTTCTGACCCTTTCCCCCTTGGAAAAAATAAAAATGGATAAAATGGCCGATTCAAAAAATGGTTTTGCCATGGTCAAAACCCTCTTAAGAGTTTTCCCCTCCCCTATATAATGTGCCCCAAACAGGAAGTTGAAATCACCACCCATTCCCATTTTATTTAGGTGTATCCATATAATTGGCCCATCCTGAACTGTGCATTTTACTGTTGCCGTGTCGACATAGTCTTATACTCATCGCAAAAGAGGTAGAGTATTATAACTTTGACATCACGGAGGATCAAAGCGGAACAAAGCAACAGCTCACGCAAAGGAGAGGCCCCAAGAGCTCCTAAAAACTGTTATGCTATTTTACAGCAGAGGCAAGAACTTCACGCCCCTGATATACCATAAATTGACTGGGGGAGGGCAATCCAGTGTACAATAATAAACAGGTCTCATACAAGACCAAAATATCCTGGAACATCTACGATAAGTTAAATCCAAAATAACCGTAAAACCCCCTTCCCGCTTAGGACGTTGTATCCCCCTGGGGGCAGGACCTCCCGCAAATGGACTTATGCATACGTTTGGCGATCGCGGGGGGTTTTGCGGGGAGCCCGACGATCGGAATGAGACCGCGGGGTAAATTACGTGGCCGCATCCAACCCCCCGGGGCCGGGAGGGAGCTCCGGCCCGGGTAAATTTAACGCTTCATTACCGAAACCGTCTGGTTGCGATAATGAAGCCGCGGGCAGGAGGAGTGAGTCCTCTGTCTGCTCCCGTCAGCTCCCGCACTTAGTGCGGGCACCGATCTCCCTAATGGTCCCGGAAGTGTACTGTGTACTGGCCTGCCTTCTAACAGAATCGGGATGATTGTTTTTAGAAGAAAAAGAAAAAAAAAAAGTGTAAAAAAAAGAAAAAATAAATGTTAAAATAAAAAAAGTAAAACACAAACACAAAAAAAAATTTTAAAACCCTACCTTTCTTTTCCCCTTTACAAACGCTAATCTTTCCCCAAAAAAGATAAAAAATAAATAAAGTACCCATTTTGGTATCGAGCGTGCATAACAAACCCGCCCTATAAATATGTCCATTTAAATTAACCCCCACGGTGAAAAACCAAAAAAAAAAAAACAGTCACAAAGAATTGCATTTTTTGATCCTGCAGCAAAAAAGGAATAAAAATGATCAAAAACCTAATAAACTCCCAAAATTTTACCCCTTAAAACGTCCATTTATCCCGCAAAAAAAATTCCTTAAACCGCTCTGTATACGGAAAAAAAAAAAAAAGTTATGGCTCAGAAGACTTAAGCATAAATATTGTTTTACACATAAAACACTTTTTTTTTATTAAAGTGCTTTAAAAAAAAAAAAAATATAAAATTAGGTATCGCCGTAAATCGTATTACACAGAGGTAAATCTAACTTGTCATGGACACTGCGTGATGGCGCTGTTAAAAAATAAAAAAAAACTCTAGGATTGCAGTATTTTCTTCCCCTTCCTTCCAAAAAATGGTTTTTTAAAAACTGACAAAAAAAGTTTTGCCCCCCAAAAAAAATTTTCAAAAAAAAACTCAATCATCCTGAAAAAAAAACAAACCCAACACACCCCTTTACACCGAAAAAAAAAAAAAAAAAAAAAAGTTATGGCTCCAGACTTGGCGATGCAAAAAAAGGTTTTCCTTTTTTGAAAAAGTTTTTTTTGGAAAAACAGAAAAACCAAAAAAAAAATAAAATTTGGGGTATCGTAATCATATCGACCTGCTGAGTAAAAACTAGCTGTAATTTTACCGCAGGGTGACCGCTGAAAATAAAAAAATAAAAAACTACCAGGAATGCTGTATTTTTTCAAATCCCTCACAAAAACCTTTAAAGGGAAAAGTGATCACAGCATCATATGACCCCATAATGGTATTTAATAAAAATTCAACTCACCCCGCAAAAAACAAGCCCATAATCGCTCCGTGAGTTAGAACTGACTGGCCCCTAGAAAAAATGTATTTTTAAAATTTTCTTGAAAATGTGAAAAAATTACTCAAATTTCAACCCCCTATATCTTAAATAAAAAAAACATTTTTTTTAAAAAAAAAAGATCCAACTACAGTAGACATAGGGTTTAGTGTAGTTATAAGTATTTTGAGTGGAAAACTATTTTCTTAAGCAGAAATTTTTGAATTTGAAATGGTAAATTTTTTTTTTTTCACGATTTTTTTTGATATTTTTCACAAAAAAAAAAGGACTTTTTAGACCAAAATTTCTAACTACTTAAAGCACAATGGTAGAGAAAACAATCTCTGAATCCATGGATAGGGTTAAAAAGTCAAAATTATTCTCACTAAATAATTATGGCAGATTTAAAAAAATGGGGCTGTGTCGGAAGGCCCAAAAATGGCTGGGTCCTTAGGGGTTAAAGAAAGGGGTAGAGGGTCATTCCCCGAATAGCAAAAAAAAGCCCCCTTTTGGAAGTCCCTTGATCCACAGACTTTTTAGGGAATCCTAGAGAAGGTAGTCTCCTTCTTTTTGACTACACAACCTGCCACTCCGGAGATGGAGCATGAAGGGGGATCCCAATCACCAATGCCCGAAGAGAGAATCTCCAAGATGCAGCAAAATCGGGGGAAATCCTTGTGACGAACACACCTAGTGCCGGCCCACTGGAGGGGCGACGGCCCGACTTGGGGTGATTCGATTTTCACGGACCCCTAGGGGGGGCACAGGTCAGCCCTTTCGGTTCCACGTTCACCCCTGTCCCCAACGGCAAGGGGGAAGAAGGGAGGACGAGAGAACTTTCCTCGCCAGAACCCCTGAACGGCTGCCCCAGTTCTTGTTTAGTTTTTAAGACGATCCGTTACCGATTATAACAGGGGCCGGAAACCCAACCCTTGGGTAGCATAACTCACCGGCCACTTTAAAAAGGAACT
>JAODAL010048540.1:0-28921 GCA_025379985.1 Phyllomedusa bahiana | reverse complement strand
GGGGGTTTTACCAAACCGCTATAGGAGAAACTCTGCACAAGAATTCATTATCCACACTAGTTAGGTCTCTCAGAGAATGCCATTTGATGGGCAATAGACCTAGACTTTTTACGAGGTGGGCATGCCAATTGGGAGATGCAGACATACCTGTAAAGATACTCGAAGGGTGGGACCTAGTGAGGAAAATTATTCCTTGTGAAAGCTGGAGGGAATCTCAATTTAAACTACTGCATTATGCCTTATATAGCTTTGATATACCCTCCCACCCAAACATGCCAGATAGATTGATTGCATGCCCCAAATGTCAGCAGCCGGAGACTGACCTTTATCATGGAATATGGGCTTGCCCAAGATCCCAAGATTTTTGGGAACACTTGTTAGGTTTCCTCAAAGGAAGCTTGAACCTCGATGTGGACCTATCCTTATATCCTATGATTTTACTCATAGCTCTGGGAGAGTCAGATATTCCATTACCAGCTCATATTTTTTTTTTCTGATGGCAAAAAGATGTGTCTTGAATAGATGGCTTAAGCAAGAGGTCCCCTCAACCAAAATGGTACTAATGCAAGTTAAGCGCTTCCTCTCTTTAGATAGGCGGGAGGCCGAAAAAAAAAAAAGAACAACAAGCCAAAGGATTTTCTAGAAAATGGAGAATTTTTATTGAAAAATTTTTGACGCCGCAAGAAATAAGGGAACACATGTTACCATTTAGAGAAACTACGTGGTATTACCTCAGGGATCTGGCAGGCGATTTAGATCCTTTTAAAGTGAATTGAGTGGGTGGAAACTAAAGGATGGAAGGGATGGTGTATGGAGGGGCTTGAGGTCAGGTAGCAAGTGCTTTATTTGAGGCGCTGAAGATATTTTTTGGGCAGCCGAATGATATGTGTTGGTAGAGGCTTATACTATGACTGTAGTTGTATTTGAGTGGGGGACATTGTTTTACTGTTTGTTATTTCACTGTCATAGATTATGTAGTATATGGTGGTTAAAACTGAATATTCTTTGGTATGTAATACTGTATTCATGTCCCCAGCTTGTCCCCATCTGCTCACGTTGTGATGTTCCCGGCGGGTGGCTGGCCAGTCGGTCACATTCACTTGACTATGTTCTGACAACCGGCTCGGAATGGCTCACCGGAGAGTCCTTGAAACCCTTGATGGGTCCTGAGTTCCATTGGTGGCAGGTCCGAGTGGCACATTGGTGTGCAGAAATCTGTAGTAGATCAATTTTTTTATTGTAATTGAAAATTTTCCGGTACGTTCTGTCTTTTCCTGGCCAAAGTTGGGCTTCCCCATGTCCTATTTATAGTATAAGATTTTGACTGTGACACCCCTTGCATGTTTTTAAAACCAATGGTTTTAAATTTAGCAGACTAACAACCATTCTAAATCTTAGACATGATTAGTTATTTCAAAGATCCAATTTCCAGTTAACATTGAGGTTTGTACCACGCTACTGGGTTTAAGATCCTGCTCACCTTTCTCCCTCTTTGACCACTATTAGTGTATTACTTGCTGGCTCTGCTGCATCTCCTCTTTCCATTATTTTGGGGGTTCCATAGAGATTAATCCTTGGTCTTCTCCTATTTGTTGGGGACAAACTATCAGCAGATTTGGCTTTCAGTATCATCTCTATACTTATGACATTGAGTTGGATAGCTCTTCCCATGACAACACCCCTGTACTACTACAAAATACCAGTGATTGTCCGCTTTCCGTAACATCATGTCCTCTCTATCTGAAACATGATCTTTCAAAAACTAACCTTTTTGTGATTCCACCACCTGCTAACCTACCTAAATCTAACATTTCCATCTCAATGCGTGGCACAACCATAACTCCTGAGCAGCACATCCACTGTCTTGAGGTCATGTTAGACTGAAATCTGTCCTTTACCTTCTTATATTCAGTTCTTTGCCCGATGTCGCCTACACCTCAACATCCCTAGAATTCACCTTTTACTAACTGTGGAAATAGCCAAAAGTTTAATGGTCTCCTAATCCATGCTCATCTTGATTATTGTTTCATAGTTTCATAGTTTGTAAGGCTAAAAAAAGACAATTTCTCCATCTATTCACCTGGGCTAAGGTGTTGTCCAAGAAGCAAAAACCCCCAATGAGGTGAAGCCAATTGTCCTCATTTTAGGGAAAAATTCCCCTTCCGACTCCAATCGGGAATCAAAAAAATCCCTGGATCAATGACCCCTCCCTGAATCCTTTATGTAAAAATTTTATATTATTACGCTCCAAAAATGCATCCAACCCTTTTGAAATCGGTTTTTGAATTCACCATACAATCCCTCTGGCCAAGAATTCCCTAGTCCCCCTGCTCTTCAGTAAAGAATCCCTTTCTATGTTATGTAAAAACTTTTTTCCTCAAAAACAAAAAATGCCCCCTTTTTTTAATACAGCCCCCTTATAAATAAATCTTGGGAGAGATCTCTATATTGCCTTTGAGTATTTAAAACAATTTATTATGTCCCCCGAACCTCTTTTCTTAAAAAATAACCCTAATCTTGCCAAAACTTCTGTGACTGTAGTCCCCCCGTCCTTTTATTTTTTTTTGCCCCCCCTTTTTACCTTTTCAAGCTCTCATGTCTTTCCTTGCACTGGTGCCCAAAATGACACAATATCCCTGTTGGGGCTAACCTGACTTGTAAATGGGAAATAACGTTTTTATTATGTTTTATTATGCCCCTTTTTAAAGCACCCCCATGATCCATTTGCTTTGGCGTGCGCTGACCTGGCTGCTACAATTTAATTTACTGTCCCCCAGGTTCCCAAGTCCTTCTCCATGTCAATTTAACCCCGGTTTTTTTCCATTTAACAGTAAACAGTAATGGATTTCTCTTTCCCCCGTGCATAACCTTGCATTTATCATGTTAAAAACCTCCGCCATTTCCCTGCCCAGGCCCCCAACTTACCAATCCCTTGTAATTAACACATTATCCTCATTGGTTGATTACTTTACAGAGCTTAGTATCGTCTTAAAAAATCGATTTTTACTGTTTATTCCCTTTAAGATCTTAATGAAAAATGTTAAAGGAATAGGGCCCAATACTGACCCCTTTTGGTACCCCACCCTTAACAGCGATCCAGTCGAGTATGTACCTTAAATTACAAACCTTTTTTTTCTATCATGAGCCAGTTACTTACCCACTTGCAACCTTTCCCCCAGTCCAACTTCTCATTTTTTTACCACCTTTTTATGTGGCACCGTATAAAATTGCTTTAAAAAATCTGATCACATCCATGCCCCCCCGACCATCTGCACGACTTCCTCATAAAAAGCTGATGAGTTTTGTCTGACAGGACCGACCTTCATGAACCCTGCTGGAACGGGTTATCCTTTTTTTTCTGAGATACTCCAGGATAGCTCTCTGAGAAACCTTCAAAAATTTTACCTAAAAACAGAGGTTACGCTTACTGGCCTATAGTTTCCTGATCACTTTTTGACCCCTTTTTGAAATTTTGGGCACCCATTTGTTTTTCCCAAAATCCTTTGGGACTCACTTTTTGGGGTTTTTTCCATATCTATCCTGATACGGGAAACCCCGGCTCTCTTTGGGGCCAAACTGTTTTCCAAGCCTTTACCCTGTTCACCCCCTCACGGGTTCCAATTTAAAAAGAATTAATTAAATAAGATTTTTCTCTATTCCCCAAAAAGCTTCCACTTTGCAATTTTTTTCCCCCTCCGTTTCACCCCTCTTTCCCCCCTTGCTCTCAATCTGTTATTCTAGGAAAACGCTTCCATTAATTTTAACCTCCCACTCTTGGCTCCAAGACTTTTCTTTTCTTTCTGTATGGGTTCTCTGGAATGTGTAACAAGGATGGTGGACTCAAGACTACAACATAACTAAATAAGAGCTGCATCCAATAATTATACAAAGTGGCTATCAATAAAATAAATAATATAGACTAACCGATTGATGATTAAGTGTACGGACAGCAAGGTAAATGATGGCAGGAGGATGGTTGATGGTGATACTATAAGTGAGTTTACTCTAGAAGCAAGGCAGTACTAAATGATAAGTGACGTAAACTAATTTTCTCTGTCTTCCCCAAACCCGGCCCCCTGACATATGACCCTCACATCAAGACCCTATGACCCTATTCTATCCCTGAAATTAGCCCTAAAGCTATCTCTAAGCTACAACTTACACAGAAAATGGATGTAGGACCCAGAAACTCCTTAAGCAGAGCACAGAATAGAACTATGCAAACACAAAAACTGAAAGTCTCAAGAACTACCGTATTTTTCGGACTATGAGACAACGGCCAGCTTTTCTGACATTGACCGCCAAAAGCCCGGCTCGCTTAAAGTCTGAAAAAACGGTGGGTTTTTTTGGACTATAAGACACCACTCAGCTTTTCTGACGGTAGGCGAGTCTAATAGTCTGGTGGGTCTTAAAGTCCGAAAAAATACGGTACAACATTCTCTCACAGAGCAAGGCTAGGCTGGATAAAAAGTGACTAGAACTCTAAAAATGAATACAGCAAACACTTAGCAGATTATTAGAAAACTCTGAAGATAGAACATTATCTCAGACCAAGCACTATAATCCACTCTAAGTTACTTAAAGGAGTTTTGCCACGATGTAATGTTGACATGGGATCCTCCAAAATGGGTTTTTAATCACTTTTCTAAATATATGTGATTACAAAAATTGCAGTCTGAGAGAGCTACAGGCTGCCTTACCTGACCTTAGTTACTTCAAAGCTTCTATTAGATACGACCTGACAAGAGCTGCTGGCCGGGCTTGCTCAGAGCACACTTCTTATCTGATGAGAGGGAGCTGAAGAAGTTTTCAAGGCACTGGGGAGAAATATTTTGTCTTTTGTATACAGAATCCACTAGTTGTAGTGTGATTATCTGAGTAGATCCCTGCTTTATCTGATGACAGAGAACATGAAGAAGTTCTCAAGCTGCTGTGGAGAAAGCTGTTGTCTTTTGTATATAGAATCCACAAGTTGTAGTTTGATTATTTCAGTGAACATTTCACACGATCCCTTATGTAGCTCTGACTCTGGCTGTGTGTCTCTCTCTCTCTCTCAGCTCCGTGGCTTGTTTACATTTGCTTCTTAGTAGATAAGGCACGTCCTGGCAAAACCCCTTTAACCCAAGCAAGCTTTATAAAGAAGCCATCACTTATAAAATCCTCTCTTAAAAGGTGTCTTAGGGCCCGTGTACACGGCAATGGACAAATACCAGTCAGTTTATCCGACCGGTATTTGTCCGGTTTGTCCGCCGTGCACATGGCCGCGGGGGTGAGGGGGGGGGGGGGCGGTTTTTCTCCGGGGCCCCCCCCTTCACATTCACGTGCATATTGTCCGTCCGAAAACCGGACGGAAGAATGTGCATGTTGAATGTTTTTCGGGCAGCCTCCGGGCGGAAAAACCGCCGGGCGGAAAACCCGTGCAGTGGGAACTGCTGCACGGGTTTTCCATAGGAACCCATTGTGCTCGCTTGCGGCCGGTTTTTAAGACGGTCTGCAAAACCGCAAACCGTCTGAAAAACCGTCTGCAAACCCGTGCCGTGGTGACATTCCCTTACTATGTCAGCTGATCTGTGCTGTAAGTTGTTTAGGGAAGTTGCCAAGCAAATGCCTCACATAATATCCACTCTAAAGGAAAGGATGAAATAGTGGAGAATTCAGATTCACAATTCAGATTAGTTGCCAGCATTCAATTTCTTAAAGGGGTTGTATTATTTCATTAAATGGTCTTCAGAATAAGGGGACAGTGAAAACAAGCAACTTTGCAATTGGATGTCATTAGCAAAGCTGTCTTGTTATCACAGTCTCCCTTATCTTTGTGTTCTGTAAACACAGTTCCCCAGTGCCGGTCGGATTCCACCTCCTTTCATGTCATTGGCTGACGGCTCTACTAATTTACATTCTGTCTGGCCCCCGGTCATTTTCACGGGGGCGTGCATTTCTGCCTCTCTCACTCAGAATAAGAGGCCGGCAACATTTCACTCTGCACAGCCAGAAGAAACACACTAACACTGCAGCTGTTTCTACAATCAGAAAACAGCAGAATTGTGCCTCGGTGTTTAAATGCTCCTGCGTGTAAACATACTAGTGAGATCTGTGCTGCTCTGGATGAGTTCGTAGAAGACTGGATTCAACTGTAACAAACCTCCAGCTGTGAGAGGAAAAGAGATCAGTGCTCTGAGTTCATAGAAGACTGTCTAGACTGAATGCAGGCCTGGGGTATGTAAACAGCTCTTACAAAATAAGACTGCATAGGGAGAGGAACGACACAGTGACATGTGGACTCAAAGAGGGGGGGGACACACTGACTTGGGAGCGAGAATGAACAGTGAAGGGGGGATGATGTCATTCCCCTTCAGTTAATAAACACCCAGCTGAGAGGGGAAGAAACACCCCTGGATTTCAGGAAATGAGAGAATCAAGCTACAAGAGAACAACCAAACTGATGAAGCGATACATCCCCTTTAAGTGTGTACTGAAAATATATCTTTTTAGACAGATCCTCCTAGTCCCTATGCAATCTCCTTTTACCACCCCTCTTTCATCCAGCACTGTCTCCCACACTCCATGCAATAATATATACTTTTTGTATGCCCATGCATAGATGGTGGCTGGTCATTGGCTTATCCACCCGTAAAAGACAAAATATGGCTGGACCATTGTACATATTAACCATTTGCATCATTACTACCTTCTCATAGATTGTAAGCTCTTGTGAGTCGGGCCCACATGTTTCCTTTGTGAGTTGATAAATACTTACTCTATAACGTCTGATTTTGTTTCTATATATACGCGTGGATTGTAAAATGTTGAGGAATATGTTGTTGCCATATAAATAAAGATTATTATCACTGTTATGTTTTATTTTGGGGATGGACAATGACTTCACTGATGTATGGACATCTGAAAATGATCTATGATCCCTCAGCGTCCACCTTGACAGTGAATGCTATTTGGCTGCCAGTTTATTTATACATTACACACAGATTAAAATCATGAATAATTCGGATTGGTATCATTCTGCTTCTATGGCTGAGGCATCATCAGATTACAAGGTTATAGACGATCCGTCCTCTGGAAGATAAATGACAACTGTGGCTGATAAATGAGAGCGAAGTTCTAGGAACATGGTTAAACTAAGTGAGTCATTGATCATACTCGGCATGTAAGCTGCACACTCGTCTATCTCAGCAACAGTAAAAATACTTTCATTGACATAAATTGTGGAAATTTGTGAATTATTAGGAAATGGATTCAATGGAAGTCTCTAGTTCTGTGTATTTTTAAATACTGTTACTCAGCCTGTACTGATCTATCACAGCTTTCCCGCTCATGGCTGCTGGTCTTCAGGTTTCCATGATGACCAACCCTCTCTGATGGCTCTACGCAGTGTGGGCGACATGTCCGAAAAGTGCCGTATCTATGCCAGTTTTAGGCGCATTAAATCAGTGTAAAGTGCGCCTGAAAGTCCAATACTTTCTAAAAATTGGCTTCAGGTATATCTTGCATAGAAAACTTAATGCGGCGAAAATGGCACATCGTATCAAAAAAGGGCGTATTGCATCAAAAAAGGGGGCATTGTATCAAAAAAGGGGCATCGTATCAAAAAAGGGAGCATTCTATCAAAAAAGGGGGCATTGTATAGCTCAGCGAATTCATTTCAAGTTGCTAACCATGACCTACAAGCTTCCATTTAAACCCCTCCCCCCATACATCTCTGCCCAAATCTCCAGATATCTCCCCTCACGCAATCTTCACTCCTCATAGGACCTTCTCCTCTGCTCCCCTCTCATCAGCTCCTCACATAACCGTCTCCAAGACTTCTCCCGTGCTTCACCCACACTCTGGAACTCACTGCCCCAACCCCTCAGACTCTCCTCCTCTCTCACCAGCTTCAAAAGCAACCTGAAAACCCATTTCTTCAGGATTGCCTATAACCTACAATAACCCTGCTGCCACTGTACTACCCCACAAACATGTCTTCTCCTCACCACCTGTCTCTTCCCTCCTCCTTGTAGATTGTAAGCCTGTGCGGGCAGGGTCCTCTCTCCCTCTGTACCAGTTATACGTCATTCATTGTCATTATTGTACTCACTTGACATATATCATGTATGTGACCCCCCTCAAATGTACAGCGCCATGGAATCAATGGCGCTTTAAAATAAATGTTAATAATAATCATAATAAGTGTATCACAAAAGGGGGCAGTGTGTCAAAAAAGGGGCATTGTATCAAAAAAGGGGGCATTGTATCAAAAAAGGGGCATCGTATCAAAAAAGGGGGCATTGTATCAAAAAAGGGAGCATTGTATTACAAAAGGGGGCATTGTATCAAAAAAGGGAGCATTGTATTACAAAAGGGGGCATTGTATCACAAAAGGGGGATTGTATATTGTATCAAAAAACAGGGCATTGTATCAAAAAAGGGCGCATTGCTCAACACTCGGCACATAGCATATCATTGGCAGTATATGTAATGCGCCTATTACGGCACATTGCCCGACGGGGGCGCATAACATATGTAAGGCGCCTCAATAGGCACATAGCGCGACAGGGGCGCATAACATATGTAAGGCGCCTCAATAGGCGCATAGCGCGACGGGGGCGCACAGTGCACCATATTTAGCCGCATTACAAAGTGTCATTCCCGGCGTATAATGCGCCTAGTTTTGGTGTACGACAGTCCATTTACAACAAGAATATGGCGTAAAAAGTGGGTTTGCCGCAAAATAGAACAAAAAACTGGCGTTGGCGTGTTGGGACATGTCGCCCTGTGAGCTTTAAAAAGTGAAGATCCAGTTGGAAACCCTCACATGTTCTGACCTTAGCCTTGCCTCTGGATTTTGCCTTTGTCTTGCTCCTTCAGATTTGTTGCCTGGTACAAGAAGGTTCTGACCCTTGGGTCTTCTGTTGGTCTTTGTCTCTCTCTCTCTGTTGCAACTTAACCAAACAACTGTTGACTGTTGCTGGCTTTGCCTAGACTCATGCAGTCCCAAGTGCCCCTCTGTGTGTAGGGCAGCTGTTAGGCCAGGGCCGGGACAAGGCATTTTGGTGCCCTAGGCAAGTACAGCCAATGGCGCCCACCCCCCCTCACTCCCCAAAAAATCCCCCCCCCACACACACACTAATTCCTCTCACCCCTGCGCCAGGTCCTGTCACTAGTTTTCTGCATATTCCACATAGCTCCTGCCCATCTCCTCAGCAGTCGCTGTACAATGACAAATTAGCTTTTTCAAAAGTGCTCCCCTCCGTATGACAGTGAAATACATTACAAATAACAGTCACCAAATAATCCACCGATACATGGAACAAATCTACCGGATGCATGATTGTTACTAAAAAACACTCCTACAAAACCAAGACCCAAAACTATTACTACAAAGGACCAAATAATCCTGCCAGACCCTGACCGAACGCAACCCCCACATGTGACTATCAGCTGTACACAGGCTCTGAAGACATATACCACCGCCATACAGTGACCATATAGTGGTAGATACTAGTTGTATGTAGACGCTCTGCAGAAATATAAGTGATTACACTGCAGTTACATTTAGTGACTCACCAGAGACATCATTTCTGATCAGCGTCGTTCACCTCTCAGGCAGGTATATAGACATAGGGTCACTCAGGCAGGTATATAGATATAGGGTCACTCAGGCAGGTATATAGATATAGGGGCACTCAGGCAGGTTATATAGCTATAGGGGCTCAGGCAGGTATATAGCGGCACACAGGCAGGTATATAACTAGGGGCCACAGGCAGGTATATGGGGGCACAGGCAGGCAAATAGGGGCTCAGGCAGGCGTAGGGGGCCACAGGCAGGCGTATGGGGGCCACAGGCAGGCGTATGGGGGCCACAGGCAGGCGTATGGGGGCCACAGGCAGGCATTATAGGGGCCACAGGCAGTATATAGGGGGCACACAGGCAGGCATATAGGGGCTCAGGCAGGCGTATGGGGCCACAGGCAGGCGTATGGGGCCACAGACAGGCGTATGGGGGCCACAGGCAGGCATATAGGGGCCACAGGCAGGCGTATGGGGGCCACAGGCAGGCATTATAGGGGCCACAGGCAGTATATAGGGGGCACACAGGCAGGCAGTATAGGGGCCACAGGCAGTATATAGGAGGCCCACAGGCAGGCATTATAGGGGCCACAGGCAGTATATAGGGGCCACAGGCATTATAGGGGCCACAGGCAGTATATAGGGGCCACAGGCAGTATATAGGGGCCACAGGCAGGCAGTATATAGGGGCCACAGGCAGACATTATAGGGGCCACAGGCAGGCATTATAGGGGCCACAGGCAGTATATAGGGGCCACAGGCAGTATATATGGGCCACAGGCAGGCATTATAGGGGCCACAGGCAGTATATAGGGGCCACAGGCAGGCATTATAGGGGCCACAGGCAGTATATAGGGGCCACAGGCAGTATATAGGGGCCACAGGCAGGCATTATAGGGGCCACAGGCAGTATATAGGGGCCACAGGCAGGCATTATAGGGGCCACAGGCAGTATATAGGGGCCACAGGCAGGCATTATAGGGGCCACAGGCAGTATATAGGGGCCACAGGCAGTATATAGGGGCCACAGGCAGGCATTATAGGGGCCACAGGCAGTATATAGGGGCCACAGGCAGGCATTATAGGGGCCACAGGCAGTATATAGGGGCCACAGGCAGGCAGTATATAGGGGGCACACAGGCAGGCACTTAAAAATAACAACATTAATACTCACTTTACCTGTTTCCCGGCCGCGCGCTCCTCTTCTGTCCTCTTCAGCCGCGCGCTCCTCCGGCAGCTCCTCGGGCGCACAGCCTATGACGCGCTGTGCGCCCAAGGAGAGGCAGCGTCGCGATGACATCACTTCATCGCGACGCTGCCAGCTGAGCCGCACGGAGCCGTGGCGGGTCCTCAGTGCTATGCAGACCCGGCGGCCCCGCTGTGTCGGCCCTGCGGCTTATCCAGCGATCCTCTGGTGAGCGGGTCCGACACTGTCTGCGGGGCAGGGAAAACGAATTACTAAAAGCGTTCATGAAACTGCAGTAAAATTTCTAAAGGTTCTACTGTTTCTGTCCTGTCAAAAGCAGCTGAAAAAATGGCAGTTTTTTGCCGCGATTTGCGTTTTTTGACGCGTTTTTTGCTTGTCTTCGAGTCTCGCTTTTGTCACCAAAAATACGTTTTTTTACGGATTTTGGCCCTATGATCCATTTTTTTTTAAAGATTTTGGTGCTAAATTCCGTATTTTTATGGATTTTGGCACTAATAAAGTTATCTCGCTTCTGACGCTAAAAAAATAGGGGGGTTTTTTTACGGATTTTGTCGGCAGAATCCGTTGTTTTACAAATTTTGCCACTAAAATACTTCTCTTAACATATTTTGGTGCTAACAAAGTTAAGAAAAGGTTTTAGCCAAAATCTATAAAAAAAACGGATTCTGGCACCATAATCCGTAAAAAGACGGATTCTGGCACCAAAACGTATTTTTAGCGAAAAAAAACATGAATTGCGCAAAAGTTGTTAGCGACCAAAGTATGATAATTTTATTACAAAAGGAACAAAAAAGGACACATCAGACACTTGTATGCAGATTTGATCAGATATAAGCTTTATTAACACCCACTATAGGTGGAACTTGGGTCTCCTGGGAGGGTTTTCATTGAAAAATCACGGCGAAAAACGCGCCAAAAGACGTCTGGCGTTTTCCATAGACTCCTGTAGTAAATTTTCTGCCCGGCTCTGGCGTTTTTTAGAGCATGTTGCAAAAGACGAGCAGTAAAAAAAACGAAGCTCAGTGTAGACAGCGGGAGGTTTTTATAATAGAGTCTATGGAAGATGATTTCAGTCGTTTTTCCAGCATTTTTAGAAAATGAAAAACGCTGAAAAAACTGTCTTTTTTCTGTACAGTGTAGACAGAGCCTTAGGGCAGTACTGGAACTGTCAGGCGAGGCCTGAATCACAACATGTAACAAGGGGGCCTGCCACCTGCTAGCCATTTGTTTCATAAGCTTGTAAATATTGCATTATATCTCTTCATTGGACAACACTGAAGATATGACACTTTTGTACAATGTAGTCAGTGCACGGCTAGTATAACAGTGTAAATTTGGTGCTCTCATAAAAACTCAACAAAGACATCAATGTCTAAACCGCTGGCAACAAAGTGAGGACACCCCTAGGTGACAACAAAAGTGAGTACACCCCAAAGTGACAACGGACAGATTGCTATATTTACTATTTTGCCGAAGGCAAACTTAAACTCTATCAGTTCTCTATCTATTAAACACTAAAACATAACTTTTATTATATCTAACTCTTAACCTCTATACACACTATTTAAAAACCTGATCTCTATCCTCATCATTTAACCCTTTTTGCTTCTGAAAGAGGGAATAACTCCCTTTCTATCATCAAGTCTGGTGGAACCCCACCTATTAATATGAGAGCCTTATATCTATAGCAAAGTACTAGCTCCAGTAAGGGATCCCAAGCCAACTACTTGGGCAGTCGTCCCCAATCTCATGGACACAGAACAAATAAGGCCCCCTTGTGACACCCCTGCAGCAGGTGACACTTGTAGACAGAGGTTTATTATTTGTTCTGTGTCCATGAGATTAGGTGGTGCTCCACCAGACTTGATAGTAGAAAGGGAGTTATTCCTTCTTTCAGAAGCAAAAAGGGTTAAATGATGAGGTGAGAGATCAGGTTTTTAAATAGTGAGTATAGAGGTTAAGAGTTAGATATAATAAAAGTTATGCTTTAGTGTTTAACAGATAGAGAACTGATAGAGTTTAAGTTTGCTTATGGCAAAATAGTAAATATAGTGATCAAAAGTCACTCTCTGTTCTCTTGCGAGATTCCCAATTTTTTGGAGATTATGTGAATGGACAGATTGTGCCCAAAGTGTCAATATGTTGTGTGGCCGCCATTATTTTCCAGCACTTCCTTAACTCTCTTAGGCATGGAGGACACTAGAGCTTCAGAGGTTGCAGCCACTGGAATCCTCTTCCTCTCCTCTATGACGACATCACTTTGCTGATGGATGTTAGGAACCTTGTGCTCCTCCACCTTCCATTTGAGGATGCTCCACAGATTCTCAATATGATTAGGTCTGGAGACATGTTTGTCCAGTCCAGCACCTTTACCCTCATTTTCTTTATCAAGGCAGTGGTGGTCTTGGAGGTGTTTGGGGTCATTATCATGTTGGATACTGCCCTGTGGCCCAGAAGGGAGGGGATCATGCTCTGCTTCAGTATGTCATAGTACATATTAGCATTCATGGTTCCCT
Organism: Phyllomedusa bahiana; assembly: GCA_025379985.1. Classification (NCBI taxonomy): domain Eukaryota; kingdom Metazoa; phylum Chordata; class Amphibia; order Anura; family Hylidae; genus Phyllomedusa; species Phyllomedusa bahiana. The sequence goes on along the minus strand of JAODAL010048540.1, from coordinate 15,634 downwards.
CAATTAACAGTAGCTCCCCACAGCCGGCAGCACTCATGCAGCCCCAAACCCTGCCATTCCCACCACCATGCTTGACTGTAGGTAGACACACTTGTCTCTGTACTCCTCACCTGGTTGCCACCACACACACTTGTGCCATGTGAACAATCAAACCACAGGATATGGTTCCATTAATCCATGTCTTTAGTCTGCTTGTCTTCAGCAAACTGTTTGTGGGCTTTCTTGTGCATGATCTTTAGAAGAGGCGCCCATCTGGGACAACAGCAATGCAGACCAATTTGTCACATATGGTATGCGCACTGACAGGCTGTCCCCCCACCCCTGTAACCTCTGCAGCAATGCTGGCAGGACTAATATGTCTATTTTGAAAAGACAATCTATGGATATGACGCTGAGCACGTGCACTCAAATTTCTTTGGTCGACCAAGCCTGTTCTGAGTGGAACCTGTCTAGTTAAACCGCTGTGTGGTCTTGGCCATCATGCTGCAGTTCAGTTTCAGGGTGTTGGCAATCTACTTATAGCATTACCATAAAGCAGAACGGAGAACTGCACACAAACGTGACCGGATCTCTATTCTGAGTCAACTTTCGGGCCCCCATTCCCAAGGTGTGGGACCCGTATCTTAGCGATATGCCATCAAAGTCTATGGTGGGATCTCCTTTCTAAATAGGTTATGTCAAGACAACAGTAGGATATGTTACCAATGTCCAACTGCAGTGAGCCTCTCCCAAACACTAGGACAAACTGGTACCAACGCTAGTTCACCACTATAACACGACTTTCTTCTAGACCGATTATGAGTATACCTATTTGCCATCAACTCCTGTGACAGATTACTAGCTTGTCTCCTTCAGGGCAGATACCTAAATGACCATTGCAGCAATATGCCACCGTTGTCTCCAATGACCTGTAGGAAGATGATGGAAGGTGAACCTCTACCTAAAACTCAGGAGATTCAGATAAAGAATATGAATCATGTCAATGACTGAACCGGCACTAGAGAAAGATTTGTATACAGTTCATGGCATTGACGTGTCTGGTTTTCTAATGCACATATCTCACATTCTTCATCAATCATTCTTGATTTCCACATCTATGACCTTAACACCCCCCCCCCCCCCCATCTTGCCTCTTAGAACATTATACAGTTTACAAGACGGCAGCTTCCGACATGGTCCGATCCTCATTCCGACAATGTGATTATACCGCACTTGAAAACATAATAGAATTTTCCATTATTCCTTCAAGCATGAAAATAAAATGCCTCCTCTTCACTTTCTTTCTTCTAGAAGATATTGTCATGGGTTCCTTTAAACAAGAAAAGCTATTTCAGGAGGTAATACAACTGATCTGATCGTATGGACACTGTAAAACTTTGACAAATGTACAGTAGAGATCTTCAGAAAAATATGACCATCTCTGTGTCCATGTATTACGAATAAAAGGGCAAAGTTGAAGACAAGAGCAAGAGATCAGGTACCTAGGGCAAGATCCATTGGTGGCCATACATTTCTCTTTGGGCTGGGGCCTACAGAGATGGTGGCTTTACAATGTTGGGGCTTGTGTAAGGTGACCGAATTTGGTAGGAGGTGAACTCCCGGCAAGATTAGCGGGAGGTCTAGCAGTATGTATTCTGCAGGAGAAATTCTGCATTAGATAAGTACGGTTCAGGCACAAGTTTGGTCAACACAAGGTTAGTTTTGCTCATGGAGAGGCAACTGGCTTAGTGGTTTTAATATACACAGCTCATGAGCTAAGCAGTTCTTAGGATCTTAAAGGGGTTTCATAGTGCCTGCTCTTCATAGCCAGCTTCAGGCTCCAACTTCCTGTTCAGGCTGTGGGCGGTTCTACAGCTTCAGGCTCCCAATTCTTGTTCAGGCTAGGGGCAGTTCTACAGCTTCATGCTCCCACTTCCTGTTCAGGCTATGAGTGACTCTACAGCTTCAGGCTCCTACTTCCTGTTCAGGCTGTGAAGGGTTCTACAGCTTCAGGCTCCTACTTACTGTTCATGCTGTGGGTGGTTCTACAATTTCAGACTCCCACTTCCTGTTCAGGCTGTGGGTGGTTCTACAGTTTCAGGCTCCCATTTCCTGTTTAGAATGTGGGGGATTCTAAAGCTTCAGACTCCCACTTTCTGTTGAGGCTGTGGGTGGTTCTACAGTTTCAGGCTCCCATTTCCTGTTTAGAATGTGGGGGATTCTAAAGCTTTAGGCTCACACTTCCTGTTCACGCTGTGGTCGGGTCTACAGCTTCAAGCTCCCACTTACCGTTCAGGCTGCAAGCTGGTTCTACAGCAGTGACTGACATTTCAGCTCTGCTATTCCTATTTGAGCCTGATAGAGGAACACTGGTAATAAAAAGGTTTAAAAAGCAAGGCACGAGGCTACAGAGTTCTAAAGGGTTAGTAAGAAAGATAAACATGCTCCTGTGCTGCTGAAAAGACACAGCAGGGAATGATATCTGCCAGAACAGAGAGGTCTTCTGGGAAACTTGTGTACACATATCAACTGCTCTAACTCTGAAATTAAGCAAAATCAGAAACGCAACGTATATGGTAATAGTTTTTATTTACCTTTTCTTACATGTTTAACCCCTTAAATGGTTTGTCTCAACATAATTGTTTCACAGAGCCAAAGGTTCTTCCAGGTAGGGCTGTGGGTGTTTTTAGAGCAGTGATTAGCGTATTCGCTCCATATTCACAGCTCTTCTAATTGCATTGACAGGCTCACAGACTGCATATTCCCTCTATACAGTGACCATATGGTAGACACCAGTGTAAACAGGCTCTGCAGACTGTATATTACCCCATACAGTGACTATACAGTGGTAAATGCTACTTTACACAGGCTCTGCAGTCATATAATTGATGTAGTTACATCCAGTGACTCACAGGGGACGTCTTCTCTGATGAGTTGCTTACTTTTACTTTTGTTCTCTATCTGGTCCAGACCCCCATGATGACTTCTCCCGGCCACCACTCATCCATGCAGAATTTGCACACAAGTATCTTAAAATTCGCACTTTTCCAGCATCTCCCTCAGCATCTCCAACCTCTGTAAAAAATCCCTATGAGTGGGAGAGCGGGTAGAGGTCTTAGTTTAGAGGCACAGTCTCCAAGGGGGGTGGGCAGGAACAGATGACTAACCCCCTGGAAATTGTGCTACAGCTGTGGCCTAAACCCCCCTCATAATTATTTTACCAGGTAGGCAGGTAGGCAAAGCCCCAGGTAGGTAGGTAAGCCCCCATTAGATAGTTTGGTAGGCCTTTAGTAAGTTGATAGACCCCAGGTTGGTAGGTAGGCCGTAGGTAGGTAGGTAGGCCCCGCTAGGATTCAGTCAACAGTGAACAGTAAGTTACTGTAACTTACTAGTCACTGCTGGCCGGGCCCTGTCATAAGATACTGTCGTCTGTCAGTAGGGGCCCATCCAGTGCCAACACTGGCAGTGCGCAACACTGTTCCTCATTCACTAAGATGCCATGTCTGTGATCACTGCGGTGTCTAAATGATTAAACAGCGGAGAATCAGGAAGCGGGAGCCTGAAGCTGTAGAACCGCCCACAGCCTGAACAGGAAGTGGGAGCCTGAAGCTGTAGAACCACCCACAGCCTGAACAGGAAGTGGGAGTCTGAAGCTGTAGAACTGCCCACAGCCTGAACAGGAAGTGGGAGCCTGAAGCTGTAGAATCACCCACAGCCTGAACAGGAAGTGGGAGCCTGAAGCTGTAGAGCCACCCACAGCCTGAACAGGAAGTGGGAGCATGAAGCAGTAGAACCGCCAACAGCCTGAACAGGAAGTGGGAGCCTGAAGCTAGCTGTGGCTCTGTGAAACAGCATGGTGAGACAACCACTTAAAAGCTACTCAATGTGGTGAGAATACCCCTTTGAGTTATATAACAATTCAGACAGGTAGACTTTTGCAGCTGTGACTGTCTCAGTCTCTGACTGCAATCCCATAGTAAGGTTTTCGTTCATCTGCTCTAGCCACTGCCCCTCTTCCTGCAGTTATCTGGCTATGTCTTGACTATCTGCAGGCACCATCACTGACTTCACAGTTCTGGTCCAGCAGTCGTCTTTCTTCCAACCACTCAGTGTTTTAGCCCCACATTTTGCTCTGCTCAAGTCTCTTCTTCACACATAGTAGCATGAATGTTGCTCCTTCACTTACTTCTTCACTGCAATTCACGCTTTATATTTTTTTGCATCACCAACCCACCTCCCATTGGATAGACCATCTGTCAGTGTTCTAGATCCACGCTCTGTGTTTGTCACAGAGAAGAGAAGGAAGATTTTCAAAAGGCAAGATGAAAGGGGGAGAGTGCTCATGTGATTTTATTGCGGAGATGGGGATAAGACCAAACCCCTCTGGACATTACTCCCTGCTATGTGTTATCAGCAGCAGAAGAACTTACTTATATTTCTCACTGACAAACTCTAATCCTTTAGAGCTCTGTAGCCTTCTGCCCTGTTGTTTAGACCCCTCCATCACCAATGTCCCTCTAACAGACTCAGCGAGGAATAGAAGAGCTTAAATGTCAGTGACTGCTGTAGAACCACTCACAGCCTGAACAGGAAGTGGGAGTCTGACGCTGTAGAACCACCCACAGCCTGAGCAGGCAGTGGGAACCTAAAGCTATCGAACCACTCACAGCCTAAACAGGAAGTGGGAGCCTGAAGCTGTACTATTGAGGTGGGAATTGTGAGGGAAGTGCTGGTCTAAAAGTGTGTCTAACATGCTTGTGTGGTAAATTCTGCAGGGATGAGTTGTGGCCGGGAGAAGATTTCATGGTGTTCTGGACCGCTCAAAGAAGAAAAGATAAAGAGAACGACTGCCATCAGAGAATAAGTCTCCTGTGAATCCCTAAATGTAATTGCACTGTAATAACTTATATGGCTGCAGAGCCTGTGTACAATTGTATCTACCCCTATATGGTCACTTTATAGAAGAAAATATACAGCCCGCGGGCCCTATGTACATGGTTTTTACCTCTATATGGCCCCTTTTGTATGGTGGTAATATAAGTCTGCAAGCCTGTTACCTGCTTTACCACTATATGGGTCACTGTATGGAGGTAATTACTTGCAGAGTTGTGTACATGCTATCCTAACCCCAACTATATGGTCACTTTTTGGTGGTAATATACAGTCTGCAGAGTCTGTGAAACTGCGTCTCCATAGGGTCACTGTATGGGGTAATATACAGTCTCAGAGCTGTGACACTGGTTACCACTTATATGGTCACTGTTGGGGGAATATCAGTTTGCAAGGCTGTTACACTGAGTCTACCACATGGTCACTGATGGGGGGAAAAAACTCTCACCCCTGTGTACACGGTGTCTACCCTAATGGGTATTTTTGGGAGGAAAATTACAGTCTGAGTAGTTTTAGTTAATGGTAAATTTTTCAATAACAGCTTGATATTTTTAATTCGCCTTTTATGGGGGTGATTTTTGGGTCCTTGAGTTTTGTTTTTGGTCTTGAATTTTTTGGGCAGTAACAGTAAGTGGTTTTATCATATTGGAGTGTATATGGGAAAATTTTTGGGGCCCTTGTTATTGTTGTTTTTGGAATTTTGGTTTTGGTTACGGTTTGGTCAGTAAAAATTATGTGTTTAGAAAATTTATAGCATTGAGATTTTGTGTTATTTGGACTGACCCGCAGGATACAGACAATGTGTTAATTAAACTGTTCAGTTGTTTTTTTTTTTCTTGTTCACCCCACAAAGATTTTTTTTGGGGGGAAGAGGGGGGGCAAGGAAAGATAGACACCCTTTAGTAAAACAATTTTTTGCGCGACCGAGCCCTTGCCACCAAGTAGGGGAAACCCGTTTTTTTAAAAAATAGTGGCCCGCCTTTGTCTGGGGTAAGGGGCGAAGGAAGTTTTGCAACCCGCCCCTGAGTTTTTTAGCTGCGCCCCTATCTGGGCTTCAGAAATGTATAGTGGCCATTACTCAGGTGGCTCCTATACAGGTCTGCATCTCATGTCTGTAGCTAAATACAGCAGGAGGTGATTTACTGTCTTAGAAATCTGTATTCCTCCGGAATAGTAAGTTAACATGGAGGCCCCGGGGAACAGACATCCCTTCCTTTTATCCAGCACGCATTAACATCGCAGCTAACATCTGCAAAAATTATTTGGCCCTAAAAGTCGTTGTGGTACAAGGCACTTACTGCCGCGGTGGAAGGGATGAAATATGCACATTATGCAAACACATCATTTGCAATCACTAAGGAACATTTTCTTAAAACTAATGCCACAATGACAATTAAAAGATGTCTGCAATTGATTCATTTGATTGTAACACTTGGTTTCATTTACTTATTGTCTATGTCAGAATCAAGGGCGCAAATCTGCTCTTGGGCAAAGGAAAAAAATACAAAAAAAAAATTATTTTCTGGTTTTAAAGCATTTGGACAGCTTTGACAAATAGACACCAAAGAATGAATAATTAAAGGGGTTGTCTCACTACATTGATTCATCTCACCTCAGTCCTGTTTTCTTGGTTTCACTTTGAATTTATGGGGTTTATGGGTTTCCCAAAAGGGGAGTAGGACCAGGGCTGACTAAGCAACCAGTGCTGGCACCTTCAGAAGATCAAACAGGTTGTACTATAGCAACCAGGTGCGGAGCCTAAGGATAAACAAAAAAGTCGTGCTAAGCAACCAGTGTGGGGCCCCTTTAGGATAGATAAACAGGTCTGTACTTAGCAACCCGTGCTGGCACCTATCAGGATAGATCAAACAGGTTCCCGTAGCTTTTTTTCAACCATTTCTGGGAGGGCCCATCAGGATAGATCAAAAAAGGTCCCGTTCTTTTAGCAACCAGTTTCTGGCCCCTTAACAGGATAGATCAAAAAAAGGTCTGTTGCTATAGCAACCAGTGGGTGGCAGCCCTTAGGATGATCAAAAGGTTGTTGCTAAAACCCAAACCCGTGCTGGCGCCTTTTGGAGAGATCAAACAGGTCTGTAGCTATAGTAACCAGCACTGGGGGCCTATAGAGATTGAACAGGTCTGTAGCTAAAAAAGCGACCTGAGGAGCTGCTGCAGCCCAAACAAGAGGGGTTATGGGGGAAATTTAGGTGGGAAACACGGGTTAAGGGGACACTTTTGGGAAAAGGAAGTGACTTTTTTTTTGCAAGGTCTTTAACATAAAAAGCATTTGCCCCTGCAATGAGAAAAACCCTTTTAAAAAAAAAACTTAGCCAACATGTGAAAAACAAATCAGAACAGGGGAAATTTTCTCCCCTTTTCATGGCGCTAAAAAATTTAAATTTCAGGGGGTAAAATCTGCTTGTAAATCAATGCGACAACCAATATGGCTGCCTTTCGAGCTACCACATGGGCCAGCACTTCATTGACCCAAAGGCCCCCTAAAATTCCCAAGATCTGTATTTATGTAGCACTGGATATTATTAATACAGGGGCCCAAAGCAGCGGTTGCCCTTTCGCTCAAAAAAAACCCCCTCCCTCTCCCCCCCCCCCCCCCTTTCCAATACCAACCCTTCCCTGCTGTAAACCCCTTGCAAATAACACATTTTAATTTCCCGGGTTTTGGATCAATAGGGGCCACCGCAGGGTTTTATTTAAAAAAATGCAAACATAAATAAACAAAATAAACCCCTTACAAAAATTATATATATATATTTTATTATATTTTTAAAATTTTTAAAATATATAAATATAATATATATTTTAATATATATACGTAAATAGTACTCCCAACACAACCCCACATACCAATATATTTTAAAATTTTTTAAAATATATAAAATTGTAGAGTTTATTTTGTTTTTTTAAATTTTTTTGCATTTATACATAAATAATATCCCTTTCCCCATAAAAACGGAAAAATGGGGCGAGGCCCTTTGGGAAACCCAAACCCAACGCCCCTTGGCGATCAAACCCCCAAAGGGAACCCAAACCACCTTTAAACCCCCCCCCTACCCCACGGGGTGGGGGGTCCTAAAGCCATACAAGATGGCTCACCCATTTTGCCTTGCGGAATACCACCCTGAAAGGCCCATTTCCTTCCCCCGGGCCCGATTCACCATTCACCAAACCATGGGGGTTTTTCAAAACCCCGAATGACTGCCTCAGGAAATTCCTCCTCGCCCAATTCCAAAAACCCCCCCGCCGCCCCCCAACGAGCATGCCATGAACCCTAAAGGGAATGCGAGGCCCCCCCGGGCCCCAGGGTCTCTCAATCCCCTTCTTGAAGGGCCCAGGACCAAAGGTCCAACCCAACAGCAGTCAGAGGGACCCCCTTCGGACCGCCAAAATTGCCCCACCCCAAACCCCAAATTCCAAATGTCGGGATGACCCACCCCATAAAGGGCCCACCAACTTACCAATCCCCCTTTTTCACCTTAACCCTTCCCTTTATTCCCCCGTTAAAAACCAAGCGGGCCCCCCCCCCATTTTTTCCCGGCAACAAAATTTTTGGAAACGACAATAACCACCCCCGGGGGAAGGGACCCCCAAATAAACGCAAAAAAATTCGTTTTTTAAATGCTACTTTGTTAATTCCCAAAATGTCGGGGAAACCCCAAAAACTTTCCCCCCCCACTTGCAATAAAAAAAATGTTTGGAAGCCTGTCCAGGGGCTCCCAAACCCGTTTCCCCCCGGGAAACCCTACCCTAACCACCCCCATCCCCCCGGGCCCCAGCCAGGGGCACCACCGCGAGCTCCGAGGAAACCCCAAATTTGGGGCGCCCTTTGGGGCCCGCATGTCAGTTTCGCCCCGCACCCCAGTGAACGTAAGAAGGGCCCCCGGACCCGGGAACCGGAACGGGGGACGAATGGAAAATAAAGGAAAAAAAAACAAAGAAACAGCAACCGCGGAGCCCCTCTCCAAACCCCCCTTTTTAAGACACCAGGTGCGGGGGGATGTAAAAAACCAAAAACCTATCGGACTCCCATCCCCCGATCCCCCGCACCACATCTGCATTTGGGGGCCCCACCCCGGGCCTTTCAGTACCCGCCCCCAACCCGGAAAACAAAATGGGGCGAAAAAAGCGGGGGGTAAAGGGCCCAACCCCCAAAAAAAAACACTGCCAAAATTTCAGGGGTTTTAAAAAAAGGGGGGGGGGGGGGGGGGGGGGGAAAACGGGGGAAAAGTAAGTGCCTTTCCGCTGACACGGGAGGGGCCCCGGATCAGCCCCCCGCAAAACCCGAAATTCACCCCAAACCCCGCCCCGGACACATCCCCGAATCCTGTACCGCCCGAGGGTCACCCCCCCTCCCCTTCCCGGGCTTGATCCGTCTTTGAACGCCGCAGCCAAAAATGTGATCGTCTCCCCGTGCCCCAAAACTTTTTTCTTTTTAAAGGCCCCCCCCCCCTTGCCGACTAGGAGACCCCAAACTCCCCCCCACCCAAACGCCCCGAAAACGCCAAAGTAAAAGCCAACCCTGAACAACTTTTGCCTCGTAGCTCCAGCTAGCAACATCTTTCCAAAACCCCCAGCCCAGCCCCTTTCCAGCAGAAAAAACCCTTACAGGAGGGGCGGGGATTTCCCTTCCCCCCTTGGGCCCTGCCTATAACCCCGGGGGGCCCGAGATACCACAAAAATCTTTGGTCAAGTCACCCTTTCCCGGGCCCCCCCATCTTGAAACCAAAGGGAAACCCCGATATAAATTGGAATTTGGGGACCCCAAACCACCCAAGCCCCCCGGGCCCCCCCCCCATCCAGCCAGCAAACCCCCTTTTGGGGTTCCTCCCCCAAAACCCACATCCCCCAAAAACCCTTTTTCCCACTTGCCCACTGCGCCCACGCGGCCTCATACGCACCCCAGGCCCACCGGGACAGGGGACGCCCGAATCAGTGGCCCTGCGTCCCGAAGGCCACGGTCCATAAAATGCCGGGGTTTCCCTCCCCGTGCTCTGCCACTGGGGGGCCCAAAGTCCGGAATGGGTCCCATTTGAAAAAACCGGAAAGGGGAGTCAGCGACAAAATTTGGACCCTGGGACATGTTCCCCCTTTTAACCCACGAATATTTTCCAGACCCCCAAAAAAATAACAATCGAAAAAAACCACCCCCCGGAGCGACAAAGCCGTGGGATTTTTAATGGGCCAAAAACCCTCCCAAATTTTTCACAGAAAAAAACAACCTTCCGACCCCGGAAAATTATCGCCCCCCCCAACTCCAACGCCCCCCGAGGGGGGAAAATTTTTCCGGGAAAACCCCAAAATTTCCTAATAACCGACAGCGACCGCCAAGCCTCAGGCCCCCCGGGGCCGCACACCACTGCCCCCCCACAAATGGGCCCCCAAAACCTGAACCCGCCCGCCGCATCCGTGAAAAATATCGATCTCCTGATTAGACAATTCCCCGTGCAAAATTTAAACGACCGGCCCCTTGTTACTCTCCAAAAAAATGCCCTTAAAACCCTCAAAAAACCCTCGGTGTCAAAAAGGGCAGGCACACGAAAATTTGGGCAGTTTTTTAAGCCTGATGTCGTTTTCCCGGGGCCCAAACCCCGAAAAACACTCCCCCATCGGGATAAAACCGCATGCGAAATTTTAGCTTCCCCCAAAAACGATGAAGCTCTTTAAAGGGGGAAATTTTTGGGAATTCCCAAAAAAAAACCCCCGGGGCCCCCCTCTCGCCCCCAAGGACTTCAAATTATCCTCGGGAACCTGACTCCCTCTTTCTGAATCAATGCAGATTTCCCAAAAAATTCAAACACTCTTTGGACCCTCCGTCTTATTAGGGGCCAACGGGGCAAACCCAAAAAAATCAGGTCACCCAAACTTAAAAGACGCAAGCAAGGACCCCCCCTATCGGGGGCCCCCGCTGGGGCTCACACATAAGGAAAAACATCCAAAAAAATGGGTGATCGAAACCCCAACCCCGAAATTTTCCCCCAAAAAACCCCCTTCCAAAAAAAGTGCTAAAGCCCGAAATAAAGGGACACATTGCGAGCAACCCATCGGGAAGCAACGAACGACATAAAATTCCCGTCCAAAAAAAACCCCAACAGTTTAAAAATTTCTGCATGAAACCGGGTTTAAAAATCGAAAAGCCGACTTTGAAATCCGCCTTTGCCCTTAGTGAACCCCCCCCATGACGGCGAATAATGACAAGGCTCTTTTTAGGCCCACCCCCAAGGAGCCCCCAAAACCAAAACCGGAAAAAAGGTTTGAGCTTCAAACCAGGGCCCGCCATCCCCCCCTAAACGCTACCTCCTTCGCCAACCTTTTTTGCCACCCCTCCGGGTTTCTCGTGGGGCCGACCCCTAAATTCTTATTTAAAAAGGGGACCACGTTTTTCCGGCGGCGGAATGAAAAAACCCTTGCCCCAACCCAGCCGACAACAGATTTCCGTGGGTTCCTATTCCCCCAAAGCGGGCTAAAAAGGTTTCCCTCGCGCCCAAAGGTTTTCACTTTGGGGTCGCCCCCCCCTTTCCCACCCCACCCGGGCCCCCTTTTCCCCGCCCCTTTTTTAAAAAAACGGGTAACTGGGGGGGACTGAGCTGCGCAGGGAAAAAAGCACACTTGCCTTGGGAAACGGCAAACCCGGACCCAAATTTGCCTGCCCCCCGTTTTTAAAAACCAGGGAAACCCCCAATTTTTGAACCCCCCCGGGTGAGACCCCCGTTCCGCTTTTTCCCCCCCGTCCCTCCTTTTGGCCCCGGGGCCCCGGGGGCCCCCCCCAGAAAGGGTTTCCCCAACTTCGTCGGGCCATAATTTCAGGGCCCGAACCAATACCTTCTGGGCCCACCTGATGGGGGGGGGAAAAATTTTTGACCGCCTTTCCCCTGACGAAATGCTGTCATCTGCAACCACGCCTGACCCCCTTACGCCCGGAAAGCGCCTCCCCCCTTTGCCTCCACATAGCAAAAAAAGGGCCCCAACAATTTCGGGGGCTTTTTCCAACCCAAAGACCTCGCCAATTTGCAAAAAGCCCGGGTAACCCAAATTTGGGAAAAGGGCTGCGGAAAAGTCGCCCCACCCCGGGGGCTTCTCCTCCCCTCTTTCTTACTCTCATCCTTTTTGCCTTTATTTTAAATTTTAAAATTTACCAATGGCACAAAAAAAAAGATTCCACATACTCGTCCTTCCAGATCTTTTCCCTCCCCCTCTTTCTTTTAAAAGAGCCCCCAAATTTGGGGCCCTTTAAAGCAAAATTTTACCTTCCCCTCTTGCCCTGTATCCAAACGAACGCTCTCCCCGAGGGGGCCTTCTCTGTCTGCAAAACCCACACCGTCACTTCCCCCGCCTTGTGCAGCAGCCAGCCCCCGGGGATGTGGTCCCCCATCTTGCTTTACCACGGGGGGGGGCATGGCGGGACAAAAGGTGGGCCCCCCAAGCAATTTTCAAAGGGGGGGGCCCCCCCCCGCCCCCCTCTCACAAAACCCCAAACCTCGCCAAAAAATCACGCAAAAGCCGCCGCTTGCCCCCCCGCCTCCCCCGGGGGAGCCTCCCCCAACTTCGCCCCTCCCTCCCCCCCCGGGGTAACGTGCCCACCCCCCTACCCCAATTTTAACCCCCCCCCTTTCGACCCGAAAAAAATTTATGGAAAAATTCATGACAAAAACCCAAACCCCACCTGGGGGGCGTGGGGGTGTGGGCCCCCCAGCCGCTAAAAAAACCGGAAAACCAGATGGGTTTTCGAAGGAAAAGCACCCTCGTCCCCCCGCCCGGCCCCACAACCCGGGGCAAAGGCCCCCCCTCAGTTTCCCCAAAAAGGGGAGGCCCACCCGGGGCAGGGCGCGGAGATGGGGGGAGGCCCCCTTTCCATGCCCCGGGCCCCGGGGAACCTTTAATTTGTCTTTTAACCCGCGCCCGGGGGCCAAAACCCACTTCGCCCGTTTTCCTCCCACTGCGCGTTCCATTCTGAAGGAGATCCCGGAAATTCCCACTCCGTCCCGCCGCCGGGTTTTGGCCCCCCCCAACGGCACCAAACGCCCGGCAGGGCCCCGGTTTACCACTGAACAACGGGCGACCTAGGAAGCGGCCGATCGACCCCAGACTGGGGCCCCGAACCCCCCGCCCCAACCCTTTGGTTTCCTTCCCGACCGAGCAGGCCGGGCCCCCGGGTTGGAGCCTGCCCAAACCCACCCGAAGGGGCCCCCGAGGGGGTCCTTTTTGGGGTGGGGGAGCCCGGGGGTGTAGTTCGGTCAACCGGGTTCGGGGGCGAGCCCCGGGGTTGCGGCCCGCTCCGCCCCCCCCCCCGGGGGCTGGCGGGGGTTTCTGCGTCCCTGGGCCCCCCGAGGGGCCCCCGATCCCCGGGGCCACCCCCCCTTTCCCCCCCTTTATTTCCAAAATACCGCCCCCCCGGGGAAAAACCGGGTCCCGGGAACCCCAGCACCGGGACCGCCCCCGTGCTCAGAGGGCCCGGGGCCCCGGCCCCCACTCAGTGGCTTCCGAAATGCCACCTCCAGCCCCGGGGGCCCCCCCCCGCCCCCAAACGCCCCAGCATCTCCATGTTGGCTTGGCCATAACGAGGGGAGACGCAGTCCCCACATCCTTCCGACGCTGCCTCGTGGCGGGAATGCACTAAAAAGGGGGGGGGGGGAGGGACCCAAAGGCCTTTCATCACCTTCCTTTTTCCCCCTTCCGGCCGCCGTACCCCCGGTTTTGGCCCCGCCCAGCACCCGGGTCATTTGGGAACCCCCCTCCCCTAGGGGCGTTTTCCCGGTTTCCCGGGGCGTGCTTTTTTACCGTTCCCGGGGTCCGGGGAGGGGTTTTCCAGGCGGGGAGAGGCATAAGTTAAAGTTCGGGGGCCCAAAGGGGGAAAAAAGCGATGGGGGTCCTCCCGTTCCCATGTGCCTTTTCCAATCCCGGTGTTTCTTATTTGTAAAAGGGGGCCCCATAACAGCTGCTCCCCGCTGCCCCCCTATAGTATGCCCCTGCTTGCAAGCGTCCTCCTTTTCATTCCCCCATTGAAAAGGAATGAAGTATTTTAGCCCCTCAATTTTTTTCTGTCACTATTAGAGCCCCAATTTTTCCCTTTCCAATTGTTCCCTGCATCCAGTTTACTTTTATGGATGTAATTCCATTTTCCTCACCTGTGTAAGTATAAAAATTAACCCAAAATTTCTCCCATTGAATTAATGGGGGGTTTTAGTTCGGGTTCGGTAGAACCTATACCAAAAAATAGTTTAATTCTACTCGAACTAGAACATTTTATTTTTGCTATCTCTAAGCAGGGTATGATAGAAAAACTATCTGTGATATGTAGGTTATATGATTTGGGGGCAGCAATTTTAATAAAAAACAGAGAAAATACTGACCAGGTCCTTTAAAAACAAAAGGATCCGTAAACCCCCATAAAAAATGTTTTACATTTTTCTGTAGAGGTAATACAGAAAACGTCATCCCTCCTCTATCAATAACCCTATAATCCAGAGCCCAGTCGTCTCCTCTATATTAACCCCATATATCACAGACCAGTGTCTCCCTATCTAAACCCTATTATAAAAGCTCACTCCTCCCTCTTCATATAACTCTTATTCACAGAGTCGCTTCTCTCCCTATTATATAACCCTATATTTACAACTCAGCTCCTCCCTCTCCTCTATCATAAACTCTTATTCACAAGCTCGCCCTCTCCTCTATCATAAACTTATTATCACAGAGCTCAGCTTCTCCCTCTTCATTAACCTATATATCAAGGCTCAGCTCCTCTCCTCATCATATAACCTATAGTCACAGAGCTCGGCCCTTTTCTCCTTACATATAACCCTATAATCACAAGCTCACCCCCTCCCTCTTTATAAACCCTATATATCAAAGACTCATCCTCTCTCTTCATATAACCTATATATCACGAGCCAAACTTCTCTCCTTATCTTTTAACCCTAAAAATTTACAGACTCACTCCTCTCCCTATGATATAACCCCATAATCACAGAGTCACTTTTCTCTCTATAATAACCCTATATATCACAGGCTACTCCTCTCCCTCTATCATATAACCCTATAATCCGAGCTCACTTCTTTTTCCTTATATATAACCCATAATCACAGGCTCAGCCCCCTCCCTCTTCATATAACCCATTATCACAGAGCTCAAAACCCCTTTTCTCCTCTATCATATAAACCTGATATATCACAGAGCTCACTCCCCTTTCCCCCCATCATATAACCCTATATATCACAGGCTCAGCTTCTCTCCTCTGTCTAAACCCCATACATCACAGACTCAACATTTTTCTATCAATTAACCCATATATCGTCCTCAGTCCTCTCCCTCTGCCATTTAACCCTAAAACCTAAACCCCTTAAGAATCGTGGGAGGACTTGAAAACCCTTTTTCAAACGTTTAATAACCCAAAAGCTCAACAATTTTGAAGGAAGAATAATAAAACTTCCCGCCCCTAGATGTACAAATTAAAGACATCCCCCCCAACTGCAGCCTCATTGCGATAAGGGGTTCTAAAAATTTACTTTCTTTTTTTAATTTGTAAAGCAAGTATTTTCTTTCCACTTCACAAATACTTGTTCCTTTTTGTTGCTCTGTCACTTAATTTATCAATAAAACACATTTTACAAGTTTGTGGCTGTAACTAGAGATGGGCGAAATTTTTCTAACGAAGTGGGAAATTTGTTTAAAATTTCAGAAAACTTCGGGTTTGGACCGAAGTCGAAATTTGGGGTACTTGGGTGAACGAATGTGCTTTTATTTAAAATT
>JAODAL010048539.1:0-28921 GCA_025379985.1 Phyllomedusa bahiana | reverse complement strand
ATTTTTGGTGGTTAAGGGTTTCCCAAAAAACAAGGAGACGTTTCAGAGGAGGGAATATAAAACCTTGACAGTTTTATTTCATTTGATTGTGTTTTTATGGCTGGTAAACGGGTTACCTGTGGAGATGGCAATAAATATCGCCTCCGAGATCGTCAGACCTCCAGTAAAAGGCCCAGATTTATAGTGTTTTATTGATTTCTTATGCTGGTCTAAAAAAGGCCGGTTATTGAAATAAATTGACAGGTTTCAGTTCTCCTGCACCTGATAACTGTCTCCTCTTATGATGGAGGTGGCGGCCGCACTACCTCAATATAAAAGCTAATTTCCAATTTAGGAATGCGTGAACACAGACAAAAAGAACTCAGATGACGATCGGTAAATCTGTACAACATCTAATACATAGTGGCATTTATACAGCTCCACACGAAGGAATCGACAGAATGGCTTATAAAGCTAAGAAGAAAAAGAAAAAAAATACTTTAACCACTTTATATAAGTCAGAGATTTTATCAATTCTGGACCTCAACAACTCACTTCTTTCAAAGTTTAACTTCCCCAAAAAAAAACGCGGAGATTGATTATTCCTCAATTTTGGGTGTATTTTAAAACTGTCACAAACTGGAACTGTATAAAAGAAATGTTTATAAATTGATGTAAAAAATATAAAAAAAATACTGTTATTTACAAGGGTATTTTAATTGCCCCTATTAAAGTTAAAACTTTACCCCATGTAAAGAATATAATATTTTTAAATGCCCCCTTTTTACAAAATTAAATCAATAAAACGGGCCCCATGTAAAAAAATTTATATTTAATATTCCCCTTTTTCAAGAATATAACTACTATAAAATGCCCCTAGTACAAGAAAATAACTAATAAAACTGCCCTATTTCAAAAATATTTCTTAATATGTCCCCTTTTACAAGAATATACTCTATAATATGCCCCTTTTCAAGTATAAATAAATTTTAAAACTGCCCCAGTACAAAATATAATACTATAATACTGCCCCCTATTACAAATAAAAACTACTAAAATTTTTCTATGTACAAGAAAAAAAATTTCTTTAATAACCCCCTTTTTACAAAAATATAACTACTATAAACTGCTCCCCAGTACAAAAATTAACTTTAAAAGTATAATACGCCCCCTATTACAAGGTATAACTATATAATACTGCCTCCCCTGTACAAGAAATAACTACTATAAAAACTGCCCCTTGTACAAAAATAAACTAATTAATACCTCCTTGTACAGAATTTAAAACTACTATAATACTGCCCATGTACAAGAATTAACTATAAATACTCCCCCCTATTTTACAAGAAAAAACTATTAATACTCCCCCCTATGTACAAGAATATAACTACTATAATATGCCCCCTATGTACAAGAATTAATACAAAATCTCCCCCCTTGTACAAAAATATAACTCTAAATACTCCCCCCCTATGTACAAAAATATAACTTACTATAATATCCCCCCTATGTAAAGAAAAAAAATTAAATACTGCCCCTATGTCAAAAAATTAATCTTAATACTCCCCCTTGTACAAAATAAATACAATAATACTCCCCCCTTATGTACAAGAATATAACTACTATAATACTGCTCCTATGTACAAGAATTAACTTAAAATACTCCCCTTTAAAAAAAAAAAATTGGTACAAAATAAAACTCTAAATACTGCCCCAGTACAAGAATAAAAACTATTATAATGCCTTTTGTAAAAATATAACTCTATAATACCCCCATGACAAAAATATAACTACTATAATACTGCTCCTCGTCCTTTAATAATTATGCTGTAACTTTATATTTTTTCCCTCATGGCATTGTCTATGTCTATCACTTCCCCCTTGTACTTGCACCATTACCCAGGACTTGTACTATAGAGCGCACTTCCCTGAACATCACAGGCATTCCCATAGTATGACTTACCCATTCAGGCCTATATCTGCATTGTCTTATATGCATTTATCTTTATATTATTTATATTTCTGCCGCATGATCCTTGCACTTGTTCTGTTAGACACAGATACCAATCAGTGCTCATTATACCTTGAGCTACTAGACTGCTCAACATCCTTGCTTATTATGCAACCTTGTATACATATATACTTGTTATATTGTGTGATGTCAATTATTGTAAATATATGTACATATTTATGTCCCGTGCACTTGGTGATTTCTGCATTTTGTGTTATTTCTCACGGTGATATGTTTGAAAAAGATCCATGACCGAAACGTCACCCTTATTGTCACAAACTAACCGTATCCTCTGGGGGCCTGAATAATTAGCAAAAAAAATTTTAGTTTTTTAAATTTGCAGGTTAACTCTTTTAAAACCCGAGGGTAAGGAGAGGCGTTGTCGGCATCTGGAGTCAGGGAGGGCACAGATTTAATAAAAAGCCCAAATCAGGTGTGGAGAGGGCAAAAAACTAGTGGAAGCTGGGTCGTTCGGGAGTAAAAAGAAAACACTGTTGCTGGAGACTAGGACACAAGGACTCGCTTGGAAAGTTGTAGGGAATTGCAAAAAATTTCTCATATGGCCGGCCGTCTTAACCGTTATGCGTCCCCGGCAGAGCGTGCATGGGCCCCCAACCAACAAAACAGGAAGAAATTATACTTATTGATAACAAAAATTATAACCTACAACACCCCATATGGGGACCCATAGATTTTAGACACCAGCTCAGGTATAACCTACAACACCGCCCTATGGGACCACAAGAGGTCAGACACCCGCTCAGAAATTTAAACCCACAACCCGCCCAAAAAAATAGAGGTAACACCATTTCAGGTATAACCTACAACATGCCTATAGAGACCACAAGAGGTCAGGTACCAGTCGGTATAACATACAACATGCATATAGAAAACATAGTGGTCAGACACCAGCTAGGGATAACCACAAACCCCTAGGAGACCACATAGGGTCAACCCATTTCAGGTTAACCTACAAAACTGCCAATAGAGACCACTAGAGGTAAAGGGACCAGCTCAGGATAACATACAAACCCCGTCATTAGGAAAACATAGTGGGCAGACACCGTCAGGTATAACCTACAACACCGCCATATAGGATCACATAGAGGTCAAACCGTCAGGATAACCTACAACACCCCATAAGAGACCCCAAGTGGGCAGGGCACCAGCTCAGTATAACCTAAAACCCAAAGAACCCCCTAGGGTCAGACACCCCGCTCAGGTTTAACCCACAAACTCCCCATATAAAAGAGACCACAAAGTGGTCGACACCAGCTCAAGGGTTAACCTCCCAAACCTCCCTATGGGAGAAATTAGAGGTAAAAAACCACTCAGGTTAAAAAACCTACAAAACCCCAATGAAGACATGAGGTTTGACACCAGTAAGGTTAACCAAAAACACGCCCCAAAAGGACCACATAGAGGTCAGAAACCAGCTCAGATTAACCAACACACCGCCATATAGAGGACCACAGGACAAACAGCTCAGGTATAAAACTACAAACCGCCCATATAGAGACCACATAGAGGTAAGACACCAGCTCAGATATAACCTAAAAGAGCGCCATATAGAGACCACAGACAACAGCTCAGGTATAACCTACAACACCGCCATATAGAGACCACATAGAGGTCAGGTACCAGCTTAGGTATAACATACAACACTGTCATATAGAGACCACATCTGGTCCAGACACAGCCTCAGGTATAAACCTACAACACGCCACATAGAGACCTCATAGAGGTCTGACACTAGCTCAGGTATAACGTAACACCTACATATAGAGACACAAGTGGTACAGACCCAGCCTAGGTATAACCTACAACACCATCATATAGAGACCACATAGTGGTCAGACACCAGCTCAGGTATAACCTACAACACCACCATATAGAGTCCACATAATGGTCAGACACCAGTTCAGGTCACCACCACATGACAGTGAATACAGCACTGATCCAACACAGAAGAGAAATAACCTCTGACATCAGGGACTCACAGGAGATGTCTTCTCAGAGGAGTAGTTAATTTTCCCTTTTCTTCTCCATCCGTATACAATGACAACGTCTCCTGGCCATAACTCTTCCCTGCAGATCTTAACTCATAAACATCTTAGACTTCTCACTTTTTCAGCACTTCCCTACCAATTCCTATTTCTGTTGTAGGCACCACCCTTAAGTAAGAAATTAGTAATGTTGCCAAACAATAAGTAGGTAGATATATAGACCCTAGTAGGTAAGTATACAAGCTCCCTGTAGGAAGATAGGTACATATGCCCCCTATAGGTAGATATACAACCCCTTGTATGCAGGTATACAGTCATCTGTAGATAGTTATATTTACCCCCCTTAGGTAGGTACACAGCCCACTGTAGTTAGATACATAGCTCCTTGTAGTTATATAGCCCCCTGTAGGTAGGTGCACAGCCCCCTGTACATATATAGCTCCCTATAGGTAGGTACACAGTGCCATGCAGGTGTAAGCCGAGTACCGAGGGCAGGTTTTCCGGAATACAGCGAAGTCTCGGACAAAGGAAACACTGACTCAACACCAGTTCAGCCAACGGTTTGTTTTACTGATTTTCTGGAACAAGATGGTGAACAGACTCCCTCAAAACACAAATGTACAAATATGTATCTGGGCCCCTGTGCTGCACAGCACGCCGCCAGAAGTGTACTCTCTGGAAAGACGGGTATACTTTACTAACCGAGGGGTTCAGAAAGGACGCTAACCCCTTACCTTCTTAATACCGTAATCACCAACGGGAACAATTGTGTAATGTGGCAGTTGCAGGGGCTCCTTGGTGCAGCACAGCAGCTTACAACAGCTTAAATGGGGATTTACCCACTTCCCCTCTCAAACACACATGTGACACAAACTTTCCTTCACAGATGAACCGTGTTCAAGTATGGCTAATGGGGGTAATATCAAAACTCTCCAAGTCCTGAACAGGAGGATGTATTTGGGAAACCTCACTTTGGCCTGTTTAAATGAGCTAAATATCTAAACTAATATCTGGCCTTCTCACAGTCATGAGCTCGTTTGGCGTGGCAGCATCCACTGAGGTACCTTAAAGATGGCCGGCAATTCCTGTCCTCGGTGCAGATCCTTGTGGGGATGATCCTGGGGGATGCAGGACAGTCCTCTCTATCTTGGCAGCTTGTCATTTTTGGCAGGAGTTCTATCTGCAATGGGTCTGTCTAGAACAGGCAGGCTCTCGCTGTCTCTGGAACAACTGTGATCCTGCTTCTTTTTAGACCTCAGTCCTCTGTCTCAGTCTGTTCTCCTCTGAGTCTCAGTAGCTTCTAAAATGGCTGCAACATGTGCCAGTATTATACCATGTCCCTCATTTGCATATACTGGAACTGGACATAGCGACATCTTGTGGCCAAACAGTAGAATATAAAGAAACATTTCACAATTGTCATGCATGGGATTTCACTTGGAAAAGACAGTGAGGCTGGCCAACTATCCCACTATCACCCCACTAGAAGTTGGCGTCCCCAACAACCCCCCCCCCAAAAACCCGTATTGCGCATAGCACTGGGGGGGGGGGGGTACACCAGCATTGGATCTGGGCGTCTACGTGGGGGCTATAGATCAGGGGGATCAGGCACATCCCCTGGGGAAGGAGTTGTTGGGGCCCCCCCCCCCCCCCCCCCCCACATGGGGTGGTGGCTGACTCCACTCTCTCCTGGGTGGCAAGATTGTTCACAGCTGGAACCTCAGTTGACGCCAGCAATGGAGAAAAGCCCACTTCTTCAACTAAGGGAGGCTGCTGGACAGGGGGTAGGTACTGTAGGCGTGTTTCTGCACTTCAAATCAAAAGCGCCTCAATTATTTCTGTGTAGATTTCGCGATGGGCCCCTGTCCCTATCCGGCGTATACCTCGTGACTGGGATGGCAGGGTCGCACCTTTCTTGACTACATATGGGACCGCTCCCACTCTCATCCAACTTACCAGATGGCCTCTTAGCCCTGACATGACCCGATGACCTGGGCAAAAACTGTCTCTCTGCAGGGATCGGTTAGGATGCACCACTTGTTTCATACGCTCTCCATAAACAATTGTGCACCGTCCGCATTCGCGGCGTGTTCCTGGGCCAGGCCGTGGTGCTGGTCGGTGGTGGTGCTGTCGGATTGTGCATGTGGAGTTCCTCTCTTGACCCGGTCTACGAACATCAGCAAGGTGTGGGGGGAGGTAACCCGTGGTACTGTGCACCCTATTGTTATAGGCCCACATCTGCTCAGGCAGGTACTCGGGCCACCTAGGCCTTCTGGCTGTCCTTCTAAAGTCCGCAGCATATGGATAAGGTGTGCGGTTTTAAAAACCGCTTCACAAGCTCCGTTTCCTGTGGATGATAAGGAGTAGTACGGGAATACTCAATCCCATTCAACTGGTACAGTTAGCTCATTATAGCCCTTGGAAAACATGCCTTGATCGGAATGTATCCTCTGTAGGGCACCCAACACCTGTATAAAGTGCTTGCAGGACCGCCTCCGGCAGCAGACTTCTGCAGTCTGCATCCCTAGTGGTACAGCCACGGCATATTGGTGAACTGATCCGTCATGACACAAACAGTACGAATGCCAGAGCAGAGTACCCAATCTGACACTAGTCAATCTTCAAGAGCTATATGGGAGCAGATGTCCGTGGGACTGAACGGGAGCCGTGTTCAGTGCTCTTACTTACCCCACAGGAATACACATTGGGCTCAAGATTAGACACCATTGCTTAACAAGGTAGGGCAATACACCAGTCGGTTGAAGCACTTATAGGTTTGTCCACTCCCAAAACCGGGCGCCTCCTCATGGCTTCCCCGCGGCCGCCTCTGGTCCTAATGACATGGGATAACCATCTGTTGTGGGTGCTGCAACTCTGATTGTAAGTATTGGGTCCGACACAGGAGACCCTGGGAAACACTCAGCTTATCCCACTTCCTCAACAGCTTGTGCCCTTCCTGAGTCAGATGGGCCTGCTCCTCTGGTTGGGGCCAGACCTGAGACCGGAACCACACCTTCACCTTTCTGTAAATCTGGGCAAAACCATCCTGGACCCTCTGCCAATCAGCCACGAGTCTTTCCACAACACCATTGGCATCCAGGACGACACCCCACTTGCGTGTGCACGTCCTGAATACAGGGAAACTGGCTAAAGTCCGGCATTTCAGTGCCTCTAACCTTCATCAATGCTGCGGGATGGTAGACTGACCTGGGGACCTGAGAGAGGCCCATAGGCATTCCCATTTTCCTCCCTGACCGGAACTTATGCGGAATTGGTATTTTGAGAGTCGTGCCACCCATCTCTGCTCGAGGGCTCCAAGACTTAGCAATTCTCAAGATGCGCAATGGGTTATGTCGGTCATTACAGTCACCTCTGCACCTGTCTGGTACTCTGCGAACCTTTCAGTCTGCCCACACCAGGACAACAGTTTCAACTTAAAGGAGATATAATTGTCAGGATTCGCTCTGACTCCCGCAAGGACCGACTGGCATAGGCGATTTCTCTCTCTTGCCCTTCCTGGACCTGGGACAGAACAGCCCCCAACCCATGTAGACTACCGTCAGTATACAGCAGAAAGGCGGTGTCGAACTGCGCATAGGCCAGAATTGGAGCACTGGTCAGCGCCTCTTTCACTGGTGGGGGGCTTCCCCAAAAAAGCCTTTGCTGTGGAGGTCCCACTCAATAGGCGATTCTTGGACCCCCGGCAGTACCCTAAGTAACTCATTTAAGGGGCCCGTCAGATGAGCGAAACGGGGCATAAACCTTCGGTAATACCCAGCCAGTCTCAGGAATGCCCGCACCTCTCGTAGTGTACACGGGCCTCGAGGCCAAGTTTTGGACTGCCTCCACCTTACTTGGGGGTCGGCTGTACCCCTTCCGAAGTGTACCTCATGCCCCAAGTACTCTTTCGCTGCTGGAAGAGTCTGACATTTCTTGGTCTTGATCTTTAAAGACCATGGTCTCGTAAGTCGTTCCAGACTGCCGCAGTTTATGAAGATGATCATCGAACGTAATTTTTTTTTTCCCGAACACCACTACCATCGTCCAGGTAGATCAGTACTGACTCAAAGTTAAGATCCCCCCCTCCCCCCCCCCCCATAGAAAGTGTTCCATCAGAGCTGGAATGTCCACGGGGAGTTGGAAAGCCAACTGGCATTCGATTGAACTCCTGTAGAGTCATAGGCGAATGAAAAGTGTCTTTGCCATATCTTCTCTGCCACTGGTACCTGCCCTAGTATCCGCTGGCCAGGTCGAGGTCGAAAAGAACTTTGCATGGTCCAGAGCGGACAGTGACTTCTTCAATACGCGGGAGGGGATAGGCATCACGAATGGTCTGGGCATTAGCTTCATGTAGTCTAAGCATGATCCTGAGACTGCCATCTTTTTTTCGCACCAAAACGACAGGGGCGGCCAGGGACTTTGACTCTCTTGAATACCGTTTCTCAGCATGCTGGCCACCATGTCTTTCATTTCCTGGTACATTTTGGGCGGGATTTGTCGGTACCGTTCTCTGATGGGTGGGTATCGCCTTGTGGGGATTTCTTGCCGATGGTAGATGCAAACCCGGAAGTCTTCATCCATGGCTCTGAACGACTCCTGGAATTCCCAGAGGGTATCTTCCAGAAGATGTTGTTGCCCTGGAGTCGGTCCTGCGGTCAATTCCCATTTTTTTTTTCTGAGCCATAATAACTCGGCCATTCCATTCCGCGTCGGAGGCTCGCCTTTCTGGACGCCCCTGCATAGGTTCCAGGCCGACCTCTTGTCGGGCCATAGCGTGAACGTCCTCTCGCCGGGAGATTTTCTTTTCCAGGAACATGACATTCGGTAGTAGGGTATTCACTGTCCATGATGTGAGGCATTCTCATGGAGTAAACATCACCCCTCTCCACAGTGGCAGGGCCCGAGCTACCAGTGGTCGGTTCCTTGCGACTCTTCACTGTGTGATCTGGTTAACCAAGACTTCCAGCCATTCAAACTCCGTTGGTTCCCACCTGGCAAGCATTAATATTTTTTCAGTGTCGTGGCGTGGGTGTAAGCATGGTACCGGACGTTGGGCCGCAGTGTTGGAAGGGTGGGGATTGCAGTTGTGGAGTTTCTGAGGCTGTTTGGTGGAGTCGGCTGGGGGCGAACTAAGGGAGAGGTGGGGGGACCGATTGGACGCGAGGAGGGAGCGGGGGTGGGGTTTGTGGGGTCTGGGAGGGTAGGGGGGTTTGGAAGTGGGGGGGGTGGAATGAAATGTGGGGGCGCGGGGGAGTCGATATGGGCGGTAAGGTGGAGTTCGGGGAGGGCGCTGCGGTGGGGTAGTGTAGAGTAGAGGGGGGGGGACGATCGTAGGCGTTGGGATGTTCGCGGTAGAGGGGGGTTGCAGCGAGGGGAGAGGGGGTGAGTCGGTGGGGGGATGTGATAAGGGGGTCGGGGGAGGCGGAGGGCGGAACGTGATGGGGTAGTCGACGATCGGTTGACTGGAGCTTGGAGAGCTGCGGGGCGGGGGGGGGGGGGGATGCTGGTGTCCGACGGAGGGGGAGGTCCAGAGTGCCAGATGGAATGTGGGGGGGTGGGGGGGGGGTAGTGGGGTGAGCGGGGGGGTGGGGGGGGGGATAGGGGGGGGGGGGGGCGGGTATGTGGGTTGGGGCCGGGAGGGGGTGGGGGGGGAGGAGGGGGGGGTGGGGAGTGAAGTATGTGATATGTGTATGGGGCGTGAGAGTGCCGGGGCAGAAGGGGGGTAGGGTGGATAGGCGGAAGGGGATGAGTGCAGCGAACGAGCATATGAGGGTGGCGCGACAGGGGTGGGCCGGGGGTGCGCGGTCGGGGTTGACATGGGTGATTGGTGGGTGTGACGTGGGGTGGTCTTTGGGGGGTAGGGGGGAGGGGAAGGGGCGGGGTGCGGGGAGGGGTTCGCGAGGCCTTCGTGCATGAGAGGGGGGTGTGGGGGAGGGGCGGGAGGTTGGGGCGGGGCGGAGAGCGAAGGCGGGCGCGGGGCCGGGGGGAGGTGTCGAGGGGGGGAAGAGGAAGTTGTGGGGGGGGGGGAGCGGGAGGGGGGAGGGGGAGGGGGGGGGTGGGGGGAGAGTTGGGGGCCATTCGGTCGGGAAGGGGAGGTCGGGGGGGAGGGGTAGATGAGGTGATGTGAGGCGAGGGGAGCAGGGGTGGGGAGTGTGGGGAGTGCGGGGGAAGGTGACTGGAGGGTGAGCGTCAGAGCGACGTGTTGTTCCTCTAGGGGGATGCGGTCTTAGAGCGGAATGGTGACGGAGGGGCAGTGGCGGCGGATAAGTGTGGGGGGCGGAAGCCGTTGCGGCAGGGAGATCAGGGGAGACGGGGGCGGGGGGCGGGGGGGGGGGGGGGGGGGGGGGGTGGGGGGATAGGGGGTGGGGGGCTGGGGGTGCGGGGGGATGGGCGCGGTAATTGTGGTACTGGAAGAGTGGGTTCGCGGGACGGTTGGATATGCGCATGGCGCGGGGCGAGTCAGTCCCTGAGTTGTGGGGGGGGTGTTGGGGGTGGGGCCTGGGCGGTGAGGGACGGGTTGGTGCGTGGCCTGCGGGGGGGGGGGTGCGGGTGCGGGGGGAAGCGGGCGCGGAAAGGTTGTAGGGGTGGTAGAGGGGCTAGTTTAGGGGCGAGGAAATGGAGGGTGAGGGCCAAGGTGCGGGGAGACGTCGGTGCGGGGTGATGGGGCGGGGGGGTCGTGGGGGTGTGAGGTTAGGGGGGCGGATCTGGGGTGGGCAAAAACCACACAACCCTACAAAAAAAGGGGTGGGCGATGGTCTAGGTGGACGGAGGGATCGGGTGGGGGGCAAAGATACTAGAGGCGGCGTCCAGAGGATTAATGTGGGGTGGGTACCATGTTCGGGTGCGGTAGTGGCGGCGTAGTTGGAGGTGAAGGGGGGGGTGGTTGGTCGGAGAAAAGGGGGACTGGATTGGGGCTGGGAGTGATGTCATGAGGGGGAAGCATCTGTGCCGGGAGGGTGCTGGTGGGTGAGAGGCAAACACGTCGGGAATCTGTAGCTAATAAGGTCATTTTTTAAGAAATGGGTTGGAGAGGGGGAGGAGGGAGGGGGGCGTGACGATGGTGGAGGGAGATGGGGAGGAGCTGGCAGGAGGAAGGGTGCAGGGGAGGACAGGGACGAGAAAAGTAGGTGTGGGGGGGAGGGTCGCGGCGGGAGGTGTGGGTTGGGGAGCGAAGGTTGGGAGGCATGCAGCGCCGTAATCGGGGGGGGGGAAAAGGGGTGTGATTGCCGCGATAACTACCCTTAACCATCCTAATATAACCTCAAACACACGCATTACTCACACAATATATAATGTACATGTCAAATTCTGAACTCCCCTCAAACCTTGATAAAGATGTTAAACCAACCCGATCAAACCACAAAAACAAAACCACTATACATAAAAACGCATGCCACAATTCCAACACTAGAATACGATCTATCGGAGGTCGGGAGTGTTAGGGGCGGGATCAGGTCGGAGGGGGGGGGTGGGGGGGGGGGGGGGGAGGGGGAAGGGGGGGGTGGGGGGGGGTGTGGGGGGGGGGGGTGGCAGGGGGCGGGGGGGAGAGGGGGGGGGGGGGGGGGGCACGAGAGAGGGAGGGGACGGGGGTTTGCTCAGTGGGACGTGGTCCGCTGGGGGTGGGTGGTGTGGGGGGTGAGGGCGGGTGGGGGAGGGAGAGTGGATGGCAGCTCCTTACACCCTTGAGAGGGGGAGAAGAGGGAAGGGATAGGAGTGGGGGAAAGAGTGGGAGTGGGGTGAGAGAGTTGGGATCGGAGGGATGGGGCCGGGGAGTTGATGAGCGGAAAGGATCGGGGAGCGGGGTCGGGAGAGGGAGGGAGCGAGGGGGGGAGGCATTCGTGAAGTAGAGGGGAGGGAAAGGGGGAATGGGCTAGGCGACAACATGGGATCGCGATGAGAGAGGGGTCGGAGGGGGGGAGAGGGGTGGGTGGGGGGCGGGGAGTGTCCGTGAGGGGTTGAGGTGCCTGGGGTTGTCTGGGGTATTAGTGGTCCTGGGACAATGGACGTCTGGGGTACGGGTGGTGTGGGGGGGGTAGACGGCTAGATCTTGATCGGGGCTTTCGCTGACACCTATGTGACCAATGGGTCGACGGATGTGGGCTTCTGCAGACTGGCAGCTCCTAACATCTGTCGGTAGGACCTTCTGAGTGGGCCGGTGCGTGGTGGCCCGCTGCCCATATTTTGGCCCCTCTTTGGCATAGGAGGTGGTGATCCAGGTCTCGGAGTACGTTCACTGCCCAGGTTCACATCAACTCCCCTCTTTGGATGGGTGATCAACCCAGCAAACTCCCTTCTTGCCGATGTCTTGTCCAAAACAGTCGACCGCTCCAAACTATCCCTTGTACATCCAGCTCACCATTGTTGGCTGCCGTCAGCCTAATGACGCTGCCATCTTCTGAACTCCAAGGGCATCAGGGTACACTCCGACCCAGTATCAACCAGGCAGTGCACCTTTCTGCCTTCTAGCTCTGCTTCCATAACAGG
The DNA here is from genome assembly GCA_025379985.1 of Phyllomedusa bahiana. Taxonomy (NCBI): domain Eukaryota; kingdom Metazoa; phylum Chordata; class Amphibia; order Anura; family Hylidae; genus Phyllomedusa; species Phyllomedusa bahiana. The sequence continues at coordinate 16,441 of JAODAL010048539.1, read as the reverse complement.
ACTACTGGCGTAAAGATCGTACTCCTCACGCATTGGCTTTGGTTCTGTTGCCCCGCCACAGGACGCCAGCTACTGCGGCGGTCGGTTAGTTTAACCCCGGCTTCAAACTTACATTTTCCCGAACACTCTCTGGCGATGTGGCCATACTTATGGCAAGCCCAGAAGAGGGGTCCCTATAAACCTCTGCACACAAACTGATGGACCTCTTGTGGGAGGACCCGCTTGGGGGGCTGTTCTGAAATGGGGTACTGCGGCGATGCCGTGTTGCTTGCGAGCTTGTAGCGTTCCGCCTTAATCTGGCTATTCCAGCCGAAGTTCTCTCAACTCTGTCCGCAATGCCTGGACCACATCCGTCAAAGACCCTGTGTCCTCTAGTCCTCTACTTGCCATGTCCCTCATTTGCATATACTGGAAACTGGACATAGCGACATCTTGTGGCCAAACAGTAGAATATAAAGAAACATTTCACAATTGTCATGCATGGGATTTCACTTGGAAAAGACAGTGAGGCTGGCCCACTATCCCACACAGTTATACAGCTCCCTGTAGGTGGGTAGACAGCCCCATGAATGTAGGTACACAGCTACCTCTAAGCTTTTAGCCCCCATAGATACTCAGCCCCCTCTTTGTATATAGCCCCTGTAGGTACACAGCACCGTCTAAGTATATAGCCATAGTTGCCAACTTTTGAAAATTAAAAAGCAGGAGATTTTAGACGGCGGCCATCTTTCCGGTATGCCACGCCCACTTCAAAATGCCACACCACTCCACCTACTGCATTAAGGCTTGGAGAAAAGCCAGGGTAGATGCCCTTATAGCAGGTAGTAGCCCTTAAGAGTTAGTGCCCCTTACAGGCAAGGTAGATGCACCATGTAGCCAAGTAGATGCCACCTCTGTAGCCAGGTACGTGTGCCCCCATTGTTGCCAGAGTGCCCCCATTGTTGCCAGGTAGATGCCCCCTCTGTTGCCAGGTAGATGCCCCCTCTGTTGCCAGGTAGATGTCCCATGTGTTGCCAGGTAGATGTCCCTCTGGTACCAGGTAGATGCCCATTGTTGCCAGGTAGTGCCCCATTGTTGCCAGGCAGGAGCCCCATATAGTAATAAAAATTAAATAATATAATCCATTACCTCACCAGGCTCCTGCAGCACGGCCGCTCGACGATCTCCTCAGCGGCGCTAAGGGGGATGTTGAGATGCAGCCGCGCGTCACTTTCCCCTGCGCCGATGACCTGTATGTGCGGCGCACACACGGCGCGGACATACGGGGGAGGAGGGAGGAGGGAGCGATCCTCTGCCTCCTCCCTGCACAGCGAGCTACGGGGCGGGTGAAGCGGGCGCAGCGGCCGCTTCACCCGGCCTGTAGGAGCGGCCCGGCGGGCCAGTGTTGAGCAATAGCGCTACTTCTGTCGCGCGGCCCATTCAAAGGACCCCGCGCTGCCTGGCGGCGGGGAGGAAGGCCAAAACTCCCCGGGAGGGGGGAGGGGAGTCCCCAAATAGCGGGACCCCCCCGCCAAAAACGGGGAGAGTTGGCATGTATGTATATAGCTCCCTGTATATACAATCCCTGGAAGGTAAATATAGCCGTTCAAAAAGTAAATCAAAACGATACTCACCTCTTCACGCTCCTCAATTCAGGAAGGTTTACTGGCTTTTACTGGTTACTACTGCAGTGATTAGCTGCTGAGAACACCAGGTCTGTTAGCATAGGAACCAGCGCTGTTAGCCTATCAGGAGAGATGGAACAGGTCTGTAACTACAGCAACCAGTGTTGGCAGCCTATCAGGAGAGATTGAACAGGACTGTAGCTATAGCGACCTGAGGAGCTGATGCAGCAAATACAAGAGGGGATATCTAGGAATAGGTAGGACACTGTTAATGGACACATATTGCAAATTAATTCATTGTTGAAAGATCTTTAACATAAAAAGCAATAATCCTTGTAGTGAAACAACACCTTTAAAGAGACGGCCCAAACCTGCCACAGGGGCTGACTTACACCACTTGGTAGAGTAGACGGCTGCAGGAGAGGTCCCGCTGTACTCTTGGAGCCCCCGGTCAGCCACTTACCCTGCCCAATGGAAAAGATGGCCCTGCTGGGGGCAGGGGATTGGCTGGGGAGGCCAGACACTACTGGTCACTGTTAAACCTCTGAAGAGTCTGGCCACTTCTCCCTATAGCCAGGTGGAGACTATCTGAAACTAACAGAGGTGAAGCAGAGCTGCATGTTTAGCAGCATGACAGATAAACAACTTCAGAGACCTGACAGCACGGTGAATATGGTGAGTAGGTCATCGCCTGCTGACCATGCAAGTTGCCGGCATGACATTCTGCTTGCCTCTGACAGCCAGCTCTCTTCTCGGGCAGCTGCAAACTTTGCAAGAAATCTTCTAACCACGCGGTCATATTAATTATTTATTTTAAAGCGCCATTAGTTCCAGGGTGCTGTACATTTGAGGGGGTTACATACATAACATAAGTCAAACGAGTACAATGATATGTGATGAATGACAATTGGCATGACAGAGGGAGAGAGGACCCTGCCCGTGAGGGCTTACAATCTGTATGGTCAACTGTATGGTCAACGGGCGAGTGATCGGCAACTGATTGAGGAGGAAATCAACATAGAATGGTTGACATAAAAATGAAGATGTGTTATTACTGAGGCACTGGGCAAGCAATGTTCCAATTGGATTCCAATAGTCGCATGTGCCAACATACATCAACAGGGGGCTTGTCCTATTGCCAAATGCATTATAGTGGGAAAATCTGGACCTCGCATTGTTTTCTGGCACATTTCAAGTTTAAAAAGTGCCAAAAATCCAGAATAAATGAGCGGTGCCCTAGATTGTCCACTTTTCCCACAGTGTTGTTGTCAGACTATGGGTAACAGGCCATCATATAACAAACTTATAAGCCATAACATTTTAGCCACCACCCTAATAATGTGTAGGATCCTCATGCCCCCCATGAACACTCCTGAATGTCCAAATGCTGTTAAGGTTGTATGGAGTGGGCTGATGAGATGAGCCCGCCCCATATGTGGTAGGGTATGTAGAGTACAGTAGGGTAGGGAACTGGGCCCCATATCTTCTGTTAACAGTTTAGACCACAGGTGTCAAACTGCGGCCTTCCAGCTGTTGGGAAACTACAACTCCCATCATGCATTTGTATAATCTATAACTGTGGGCATCATGGGAGTTGTAGTTTCCCAACAGCTGGAGGGCCGCAGTTTGACACACCTGCTTTAGACTTTTTTGGGGTCATTTCACGTCCCCAAAAAATTAGAATAAAAGTAATTTAAAAAGTTCTATCCATACCATGGTACCAATAAAAAGTACATTGCAGCCGGCAAAAAATGCACCCTTACTCACGTCCATAGGTGGAAGTGCAAAAAAGTGATTGGTTGCAGAAAATGGCGCTGTACCGAAAATGTAAGAAATAGAAAATATTTGGATTTTTTTACAGTACCAAAACCTAAGGGAAACCCTACATACCTGTATTTGGTACTGCCAGAGTCATACCAACCTGCAAAATACAGATAAACGCATCATTTATACAGGATTGAACGCCACAAACCCCATCCTCAAACAAGGCACAAGTATTGTTTTTTTTTTACATTTCACCCCACTTAGAATTTTTTTGCAGTTTTCCACTACATTCTGCGGTACGGTAAATGACATTATTAGAAAGTACATTTTATCCTGCAAAAAACAAGCTCTTACATGGCTATGTAGATGGAAAAATAAAAATAAAATCCACGTGCCATGGATTTTCTATTGAATGGACTTTTGGCGTTCCGCCCATTTCCACTGAGCACCCACACTCTCATTAGGAGTGCAGCACCATCATCTTCACTGGAAAAATCAAAAGGTTATGGCTCTTGGAAGGCGGGGACCATCCGAAAATGGCTGCAACCTTAAGGGGTTGAACATGTTTTCCGTGATCGGACTGAGATATAAGCAATTTGTAGACCAATACAGAATAAGGGAATGAGGCCTCCATATAAACCAATGATTTGTGACATTTAAGCCACTATCCTAATATTCTGTAGGCTCGTCATGCCCCCAGAACAGCTCTGACCCATCAACACCAGGACTCCCCATGACCTCTGAGAGTGTCCTGTGGAAGATGGCATCAAGATGTTATCAGGAGATCCCCCAAGTCCTGTGAGGTGGGGCCTCCATGGATTGGACATGTTTTCCCACATATACCATTGATGTTTGATCGGATTGTGATCTGAGGAATTCATAGACTTTGGTGGAATTCGTGGAGCAGGCCTTCATTTAAACTGAAAAGCCACCATCCTAATATTGTGTAGGTCCCTCGTGACCCCAGAACAGCACTGACCCATCAACACTAGGATTATCCCAGACTTATGAGGGTGTCCTGTGGAAGATGGCACCAAGACATTATTGGGAGATCCTTCAAGCCCTGAATATCGGATGGTCTGGCCATCATGTATCAGGCTTGTTCTCCAGCACAACCCATTGATGCTTGATCAGATCGAGATCTGAGAAATTTAAAGGCTAAGACACCACTTTGAGGTCTTTGGAAGACATGTATGTATGGGGTTGGGCCAGTATTCTGCTGTCCTTTCAGCCCAAAAACTGTCACAACCCTGTTCTCTAGACGTATGAGCATGCGCACTCCATAAGTAGGCATATTTGGTGGTTCCTGTGGCACTTTGTAATGCACCCAAGATGTAGGGTCGTTCTGAGGGCCGCACTACAACCGTATGATTCTACACATTTATGACTGGAGGACGGCAAAACTGGGCACATTACTGCTGGAACAGCCAGACCAAGTTACAAGGGGGTTACCTGAGCCTGAGTTGTTGTAGTGGAACTAGAAAACACCAAATCTATGACCCGCAGTAGAACAGTTTTATACATTCTGGTGCATTCCACACTGCTTTAAAGGGGTTTTGCCACGATGAAATGTTGACGTGGGATCCTCCAAAAATGGGTTATTTAATCACTTTTTCTAATACAAAAAAGTGAAGCCTCTGAAGCTACAGCATTACTCAGTCCCCCTTAGTTTCCTGACAGTTTAACATTAGAACACGACCAGGGACACTGACGGGAGATGATCTGGCACATGCTTGCGTGTTTGCACTTCTTATTGGATGACAGAGAACATGAATGAGCTTGCAAGGGGCTGGGAGAAACGTGCAGTGTAATGAGTCGTCTGCTGTATAGAGAATCCAGTGGTTTGTAATGTAATTATTTGAGTAAAACATTGCAGACGCTACCTCCTTCCTCGCTCTCTGCTCGCCCCCCTCCTCTCACCCCTGCAGCCTTCATGACTCAGCATGCTTTGTTTATATTCTCTCCTGGGAAGATAAGAGGTAAGGAACTCACTTTGTGGCAAAACCCCTTTAAAGCTATATGGAAGTAGCCTCTATGTGCCCAGATTATACATTTCGCCCTTTGTTCTTTATTCCCGGACAAATTTTCCATGTGACCATGGGGGGGCGTTATTCTGCCATGGAAAAGTGGACTTTGTCTGTATAAATTCTACAGAAAATACAAAGTCTCCTTTAATATTATAGCAATTACCGGCTACTAATAAACTTGTAGTCTTCTCATATCTGAAGAAATTAGGCGTCAATCGGTTCATAAAATATTTGAAACTGAAGTTGTAAAAGTCATTGTAGACAAAACCACATGAACCTCAATATTATCTACGACTGTAACAGATGGATCCTCGGATCACAGGACAAGACTCTGTGAGAGCAGACGACCATTTTATGTCTCTAATCCATAAATCTGCTGCTAAGAACAAATGAAATAACATCAGCAAGAAAGGAAAAAAATATTCTACATTTCACGTTGTATAAAAGGAGATCTTAAAGCTACTTAGGAACTTTCGAGGCATCTGAATGATGGGAATCACAGTCTATACCTGTTCGTTCAACCAAGATTTCTGCAAACCGGCTTCTGAAAATAAGAGTGAATGTTAAGAAAATCCAGAAGATACTTTTTTTTTGGAATCCTTACCAACTAGGTCAACCTGAACTCTGGAAAATTTTTAGTTGATGGTTCATCCAAAAAAATACCGGCCAGGTTCACATGGATTTAAAGGGGTGTGAGGAAGGCTTGTGGATTGGGGGTGTGGCGGGGTGGTGGTTGGGTTTCATAACGCTGGTTTGCACAAGGTATTCTGGTGCCCCAGGCAAATAAGGCTTATAGCGCTCTCCCACTATGAAAAATTCAGCAAACTTCATACCTCCTTGCTCCTCCTTCCTGCTTAGGATGAAGTGGTGCCCTATGTGGTCATCTACCTTGGCCTACCCTTCGTCCTGTCCCTGCACGGACACCAACAAAACTTATAACAGAAAAGAAGCTAAACACCAATCGCATTCTATAATACAAAGTGTGTATCAATAAATAATTTCCGGCACTTACAATGGATATTGGGCAGCCAGGCAGAGGATGACAAGGGCATGGATAGAAATGGAAGGATAATGACTTTAATCCACAAGCAAGACATCAAAAAACATCTGACCCTAAACAATAACTTTCCCTAACTCAGTCCCTAAGCTGTCCTTAAATACCACCCTAACACCAGACACCCCTACCTCGGACAATATTTCTGTTTGGTACGGACCTCCCAAGGTCGTCCTAACCAAACAGCTCAAAACTATCAAAAATCAGAAATAGAACATACTGTAAGACTGACGCAGGGCAACCAGAACTAGGATAAACAGGGCTCTAACAACTGGGAACAGATAACTAACCAAAACAGGACTAAATGCAACTAGCTCACAAGACACAATGACTCAGCTACCAATATAGTCAGCAACCAACCCCACAGTTAAAATATGCTTTAGAGAGGGATAGAGCACAACCACTCCCTAGTAATCAAGCTCACATGTGTGCATGGTCAGCTGATTGTCCAGAGAGGTGTTTGAGGCAGTCAGAAATAGAACTCAGAAATAGAACACACTGCAAGACTGACTCAGGGCAAACAGAACTAAAAGAAACAGCACTTTAACAACTGGAAACAGATAACTAATCAAAAGAGGACTAAATGCAACAAGCTCACAAGACACGACTCAGCCACCATTATAGACAGCAACCAACCACACAGTAAAAACATGCTTTAGAGAGGGCTAGTGAACAACCACTCCCTGGTAATCAAGCTCATGTGTGTGCATGGTAAGCTGATAGTCCAGAAAGTTGCTTGAGGCAGTCAGAAATAGAACTCAGAAATAGAACACACTTCAAGACTGACCCAGGGCAAACAAAACTAAGACAAACACCCTAACATCAGACACCCCTGGCCCTAACCTACCCCAGGAAAATATCTCTACCAAAGTGACTCACCATGCTGGTCATACCCAAACAGCTCAAAACTATCAAAGAGAACTCAGAAATAGAACATGCTGCAGGACTGACCCAGGGCAAAAAGAACTAAGAGAACAGGGCTCTAGAAACTGGCAACCGATAACTAACGAAAAAACAGGACTGAATGCAACAAGCTCACAAGACACAATGACTCAGCTATAGACAGTATAGACAGCAGCCAACCACACAGTTAAAATATGCTTTAGAGAGGGCTAGCGAACAACCACTCCCTAGTAATGAAGCTCACGTGTGTGCATGGTCAGCTGATAGTCCAGAGAGTTGTTTGAGGCAGTTAGAAATAGAACACACTGCAAGACTGACCTAGGGCAAACAGAACTAAGACAAACAGGGCTTTAACAACTGGGAACAGATAACTAACCAAAACACGACTGAATGCAACAAGCTCACAAAACACAATCACTCAGCCACCAGTATAGACAGCAGCCAACCACACAGTTAAAATATGCTTCAGAGAGGGCTAGCGAACAACCACTCCCTAGTAATCAAGCTCACATGTGTGCATGGTCAGCTGATTGTCCAGAGAGTTGTTTGAGGAAGTCAGAAGTAGAACTCAGAAATAGAACACACTGCAAGACTGACCCAGGGCAAACAAAACTAAAACAAACACCCTAAAACTAGACATCCCTGGCCCTAACCTACCCGAGGAAAAAAAATTATTCTTGGTTAACCAAAAGTTGACTCATCATGCTGGTCATACTCAAACAGCTCAAAATTATCAAAGAGAACTCAGAAATAGAACATACTGCAAGACTGACCCAGGGCAAAAAGAACTAAGAGAACAGGGCTCTAGAAACTTGCAACAGATAACTAACGAAAAAACAGGACTGAATGCAACAAGCTCACAAGACACAATGACTCGGCTATAGACAGTATAGACAGCAGCCAACCACACAGTTAAAATATGCTTTAGAGAGGGCTAGCGAACAACCACTCCCTAGTAATGAAGCTCACGTGTGTGCATGGTCAGCTGATAGTCCAGAGAGTTGTTTGAGGCAGTTAGAAATAGAACTCACTGCAAGACTGACTCAGGGCAAACAGAACTAAGACAAGCAACCTAACACCAGACACCCTTGGCCCTAACCTACCCCAGGAAAGTATCTCTACCAAAGTGACTCATCATGCTGGTCCTACCCAAACAGCTAAAAACTATCAAAGAGAACCTGACCCAGGGCAAACAGAACTAAGACAAACATGGCTCTAACAACTGGGAACAGATAACCCAAACAGGACTGAATGCAACAAGCTCACAAGACACAATGACTCAGCCACCAGTATAGACAGCAACCAACTACACAGTTAAAATATGCTTTAGAGAGGACTAGCGAACAACCACTCCCTAGTAATGAAGCTCACTTGTGTGCATGGTCAGCTGATAGTCCAGAGAGCTGTTTGAGGCAGTTACATAGCAACAACCTCATCTGATCTAGTAAGCAGAAGAGGAAGAAACTGCAGGAGGAGTCCTGGCATTCAGAGCACTAGGTTAGGTTAAAATAATGGCTGATTAGAACCACCATAGCGAGGGTTCAGATGACGTATTATAAGGCTCCCACCAAACACAATGATCGTTCCCTCTTCAGATCCCCCTACTGCTGACTAAATGCAGTAAGAATTCTTTTGTGTAGCTGGGAAGAGCAGCAGGGGATTTGGAGCTCTGTATCAGTAAAGCTTGGTTCACATATAGGTTGGAGGTTCTGTATGGAGCATCTGGAACAATGGAAAAATTAGCGCAGCAAGATGAGCTGCTTTTTCCATCTAAACCCCGGACACCGCAGACCCATTGTGACCAATAAGTTCCATCCCACATGGGTGGACAGACGTGGGTGTCCATTTTCACCTCTGAATGGAACCTCCGACACGAATATGAACCAAGCCTGATACTGAGCTCTCATAAAAATGTACTTTCAATTAATCGGCGCAGATTTTCAGCTCTCATTCTCTATGACCATGAAGCTGCCTTGTTCTGAGTCGAAGCAATCTTACCCCTGAGAAGTGAGTTCTTTTATATGGTCGCGCTGTAAAAGTAATGACTCTGTTGCTCCTCGACCAAGCATATGCTCATTGTAGCTCCACCGCAGCTGTTTCTGAGATTTCTGCAGTCTTTCCTATGTATTTTTTACAATTTAATGAGGCAGTAGCACATACAGATGGTTAGGTAAAAGCACTAAACGTTTAAGAACACAAATGACAGTGCAATGAGGAAAGTAATGGTCGGATTTGCAGAAACTCTTTAAACTCGGAAGTTTGGCATTAGAACATATGTGCAGAGATGCTACAATGAAATGGAATGGAGGCAATGAAAAAAAGAGATATGGGGGCCAGCGAGTAAGGCGGAGCGATGGATAGGGGCACCGATCCTGAGAGCGAAGAGTGAAGAGAGAGGTAAGTGCCCGCCCCGGGTGCTACCTCATACCTGTAAGGAAGGGGGCACAGGGATGAATGGAGCAGACTGGATGGGGGGACCGATCCTGAGAGTGAAGAGTGAAGCGATAGAGAGGTAAGTGACCGCCCAGGGTGCTACCTCATACCTGTAAGGAAGGGGGCACAGGGATGAATGGAGCAGACTGGATGGGGGGACCGTTCCTGAGGGTGGAGAGATAGAGAGGTAAGTTACCTCCCAGGGTTATACCACATTCCTGTCAGGAAGGGGGCACAGGGATGTATGGAGCAGCATCGATGGGGGCACTGACCCTGAGAGTGAAGAGATAGAGAGGTGACTGCCCAGAATGCTACCTCATACCTGTCAGGAAGGGGGCACAAAGATATATGGAGCAGCCTCGATGGGGGCAACGATCATGAGAGTGAAGAGATAGAGAGGTAGGTGACTGCCCAGGGTGCTGACTCATGCCTGTCAGGAAGGGGGCACAGGGATGTATGGAGCAGCCTGGATGGGGGCACTGACCCTGAGAGTGAACAGATAGAGAGGTAAATGACCACCCAGGGTGATACCTCATGCCTCCCAGAAAGGGGGCATAGGAATGTATGGAGGAGGCTGAATGGGGGCACCAATCCTGAGAACAAAGAGTGAATAGATAGAGAGGTAAGTGACAGCCTAGGGGCTACCTCATACTTGTCAGGAAGGGGGCACAGGGATGTAGGGAGCAGGCTGAATGGGGGCACAAATCCTCAAAGTGAAGAAATAAAGAGGTATAGGTGACCACACAGTGTGCTACCTAATGCCTGTCAGGAAGGGGGCACAGTGATGTATGGAGCACGCTAGATGGGGGCACCGTTCCTCAGAGTGTAGACATAGAGAGGTATAGGTGACCGCCCAGGGTGCTACCTCATGCCTGTCAGGAAGGGGGCACAGTGATGTATGGAGCAGGCTAGATGGGGGCACCGATCCTCAGAGTGTAGATAAAAAATGCAAAGTAGGGAAAAGCCCTCTGTTGGTGAGATATTTGTGGGGAGGTGCACGTCAATGAAAAATATCCAAAGAATTGCAAGAATTGACTGCACACTGCAATTGTTTTGTTGCAAATATTTGTGAACAAATTTTATTTGAGAAAATCACTACAGGCTCCAGTGAAGACAAATATAAGTGACTGTACAATTGACGTTTCGGTCATCCGACCTTTTTCAAAGAGCCACAGAAGGCTGGAAAGCTTGAGATAAGGGCCGTAGCCCAAAAAGATATTGGATCCTCAGAGTGTAGACATAGAGAGGTAGAGGTGACCACCCAGGGTGCTACCTCATGCCTGTCAGGAAGAGGGCTTATGTATGGAGCAGACTAGATGGGGGCACCAATTCTTAGAGTGAAGAGATAGAGAGGTAGCTGAGCACCCAGGGTGCTACCTCATGCCTGTCAGGAAGGAGGCACAAGGATATGTGGAACAGACTGGATGGGGGCACCAATCCTGAGAGCGAAGAGTGAGGAGATAGAAAGGTAGGTGATCTCCCAGGGTGCTACCTCATGCCTGTCAGGAAGGGGGCACAGGGATGTATGGAGCAGGCTCAGGAGCTGAGTCAGTCACAGCAGGCACCTGCCTTCAGCAGCTGGGATCTGAGGTCCTGGCCATTTAACTACTTGGATGCCACGAGCCACGCAACCGCGGTATCTAGGCATCATGCAGGCATGTTCTGATCTGCTTATCCGCAATGGACTTGAGGGATGCTGAATGCCAAGGGTGGCAGATAGGACCCTACATCTGCCATGCTCCTGCCCCTTTTCTGCCCTGCCAGAGGCCATAGGCTGGTGTAATAGAAGAACTGTGACTGCACACTGTTGTACTATACATTAGTATTACAGAATAGTGCACAAATGATCGATCCCCTTGTGGTCACGAATCCAAGGGGGAATAAAATTACAATTAGAAAAAAATGTAAAAAGTTTCAATTATATAAAAAAAAAATTAAAAGCTCCAAACACTCAACATTTTCCCCATTTAACATAGAAAAAAGAAAAAGAATTAAAAAACAATCAAACATTATTGGTGTTGATGCATCTGTAAAAATCCAATATATAGCCTAATTTTAAAAAATACTCAGCGCCAAAATTTAATTTTTTTTGGTTGATTTGCCTCCCTAAACATTGGAATAAAAAGTGATGAAAAGGTCTCCAAAAAGGCGCCAATGAAAACCACACTTCAGTCCGCAAAAAGCAATGAACCTTCATATAGGTGCATAGATGGAAAGATAAAAAAAGTTATTAGTCACAAAAATGTCCCAAATTGTATCAGACTGCGGTGCCAAGGCCCACCAGTACAATTTATTTTTGCTACACACCAGTAAAGTATATTCTTATGACCCAACACTGAAGTTTTTTCTTGGGACCCACCAGTGGAGATGATTCTTTGGGCCCACCAGTGGGGTTGATTCTTGGGGCCCACCAGTGGAGTGGATTCTGGGGGCCCACAGGGGGTGGATTCTGGGGGCCCACCAGTGGAGTGGATTCTGGGGGCCCACCAGTGGAGTTGATGCTTGGGGCCCACCAGTGGAGTTGATTCTTGGGGCCCACCAGTGAAGTTGATTCTCGTGCCCACCAGTGAAGATGAATTTTGGGGTCCACCATTGGAGATGATTCTTGGGGAAAAGTGGAGGAGTTTGGGGAAGGGAAGGGGACAAGGGTTTTCGGGAGCACCTGGTGAAGTGGATTTTGTTTCTTGGGGCCCCACCCATGGAGTTTATGCTTGGGTCCCCCAGTGGGGTTTTTTGCTTTGGGTCCCACCAGTAGAGAATTTTGTGGCCCCCGTGGGGTTTATAAATTTGGGAAACCCACCGTGGGGTTGATACTTGGGCCCCCCAAAGGGTTGATAAGGGCCCCCCCGGGGGTTAAATGGGACCCCCCATGGGGGATAATGGGCCCCCCCAGTGGGGTTGTTTCGGGGGACCCACCATGGGGGAAAATGGGACCCCCCAGTGGGGTTGGTAATGGGCCCACCAGGGATTGTCGGGCCCATGTGGGGTTTCTGGGGGGCCACCAGTGGAGTTGTTTTTTAGGGCCTTTAGGGGAGTTGTTTTTGGGGGGGACACCCCCGTGGGTTGTTTTTGGGGGCCCCTGTTAAAAAAGAACTGCCCTTTGCCTCTGGCTTCCTTGTTCCTCTTTCCTGATTTCTGTTCTTCCTAGCATTTTAAAAAAAACATTTTCCAGACGCTACATTCACCAGGGTTTACCCTTAAACCTTGTTGGTAGTTCGGTCGGCACCAAAAATGTCAATTTCCCCCGGCCCCTGGGCTGGGGGGAACTGTAAGGAAAAGTTCCCCTGGGCCCTTTTAATTTTAGAATGGTCTGGACCCAGACATCAAACCCCCCCCAAAACCCCAAAAGAATGGCCCTTTTAGCGCTACACATAATGCAAAAAAATTTAATTACACCAAAAAAGTAATTAGAAGGACTAAATAGCATTGGCAGCTCGATTAATGCAATGGACAAATCGACAAACTTTAAAACACATTTCTTAGCTAAAAGGGGTTTTTCATTTGAAAGAATTTTTTAAATGAAAATGCCGCGAAGTTTTTGCAACTTTTTAGATTTTTCCTGACTGTTTTCCCTTCTCCGGGAAAAAAAATCCAGGGGCTCCGGCAGGTCTGCTTAATGAGCACTCTACTGACGCCTAAGCAGCGGTTCAGGGGGTAGTTCCCCTATGCCCCCTTAAAAAACTGCATATAATTGGGGGGTCCAATTGTAAAAAAAATTTACTCAAGTTTTGGGTTGGTAAAGGATACAAATGAATGTTGAAAAAAAACCCCCAAAAAACACTTTAAAATCGTTTTTTATCGGTTTTTAAAAAGTTTAATTCACCTTTCCCGCCCCGCACTGTGATATACTCCCCGAAACCCAGTTCCTGATCCCCCTTTCACTTACTTTTTTCCTTATTACATGCTGGTTTGAACGCTAAAGCTTTTACGCTTTCTACTGTTATTTTTACTTTAATTTTTTTATAATATATAAAAAAAAAAAAATTGTCTGCTCTGCACATTCATTAAAAGCAAAAGTGGCACTAAAATAAGTTTTATGATTGTGTCCCTTTTCTGTCATAGACATTGATCAAGAGGTTACATAAAGTTTTAGGGTTTGTCGGAGGCGAGGTTAAAAGTTGCGGTTGTGGGCCGTCAGGTTCTTCTTCTTTTTAATTATTATCTTTTTTGTCTTGTTTTATTTATTTTACATATTGCACCCACAGCTCCCCCCACTTCCTGTTAGGGCAGAAGTTTTACAAAACTTTTTTTGTTTGTTTTGTTGATTCCCCGAAGTGATAATTAGCCCCGTTAAGGGGAATTTTACCCCCTTTGGAGTACTGAGAGCTGTCCCTTTACCCCTAATGACCCCCAAAAGGGGTGAAAAAAAAGGAACCCCAAGGCTCCCGCCCATTTGATACAGCGCTCAGTGCATAGTATTCAGTCTAGACAAAGCTCTGTAAGCTAAACAGCCTGAACTCCCGAGATCCTCTCTCAGCTATCCCCGCTCCATGAAAGTGGAGACAATTGTATCCAGTCTAGAAAGCCTGTGAGTTAAAAACTTGGACTCCCCGACGGTCACAGTACTAGCTGATGTTCTGAGTTTTAGGAAATGGGGACAATTTATCCAGTCTAGACAATGCTTGTGAACTTAAAAAAAAAAACCCGGATCCAAGACTTTTAAAATTTTACATAGCTAGTCCCGGCTCTCAGTGAGAAAGTGGAGACAAATTTTATCCAATTAGACAATGCTCTGTGGCAAACCCCTGGACTCCCGAGATCTTTACATAGTTAGTTTTTTCCCCTCAGTTTGGGAAATGAATCAATTCTTTCGTTGACAAGCTCAAAAATTTTTAAAAAAAGCTGGCCCCCCAAAACTGTCATTGTACATAGCTATCTGCTCTCAGCTGAGAAGTGAAGAAAAAAATTGTATCCGTTAGACAAGCTTGTGACCCCAAACAGCCTAGACCCCGACTGAACATTGTGCACAACTAGTCCGGTTCTCGACTGAGAAGTGAAAATAATTGTGTACAGTCTAGAAAATGCTCTGTGAGCTCATTTTCAAATTGGTGTCTACTTTAAGAAGACAGGGACTACCGAACTGCAAACACTGCACAGCCATTTGTAGATCTGACCCCTGATTTTGTCAATGGGTGGATTGGCATCAGAGGGCCCCCAGAGCCCCCCCGAACCCTTTTAGGAGAGCTGTGCCCTATGCAGCTGCCCACCCTCAGAAAGGGGTCAGTGTAGAGGATAACCCCTTGTTATTGCTACAAGTTTAGGTGTAAAAAGTACTAAAAAAAGCAAACACCCGGG
This sequence comes from Phyllomedusa bahiana, assembly GCA_025379985.1. Taxonomy (NCBI): domain Eukaryota; kingdom Metazoa; phylum Chordata; class Amphibia; order Anura; family Hylidae; genus Phyllomedusa; species Phyllomedusa bahiana. The sequence continues at coordinate 1,361 of JAODAL010048539.1, read as the reverse complement.
GAAGGAAAAGTCAAGCGGTAGCTCAGCATCCAGAACTAAAATAGCCTATAAAATGCAAGAAGGGAAAGCTGCAAAGTAAAGTATTTAACACTAATATCACACTTTGTATGCGGCTCCTGCCGTGGACTTAGACTCTAAATCTGAGCCTGTGACAGCAGAAATGATTGGTTTCCCCCATTTTGATAGAAAATCAGAAGTTGTCTGTTTATGAGATTCTTATAGCGCGACAGAAGAAGGAAATAATCAGGCCGGCGCGTTATTGTACGGAGGCAAAATAATAAGCAATTTCACGCCGTTTGTCATACAAACCTTTCAGCCTTAAATTATCTGCAGCGCCAGCTGGACCGGACGCCATGTTATTGTTTGTTCTCACGTAAATGACTGGAAACATGTTTCCCACATTGGCCGACACCACAAAGATTTCCATTTCGACGGCAATAAAAAAAAAAAAATAAAAGAAATCTTATTTTAGAAAATGCAAACGTGCAGCTGCCAAGGAGAGGAGCGGAGATGTGAGGAGCCGATTAGGGAAGTGTCTGTTACTGGAGCTGTCAGCTGAAAATCCAACGCTCCGAAATAGAACTGCTCCCACAGATGGAGAAAGAGAATTGATGGGGGGAAGACAGAAAAGACATCCCCCAGCGGAGCGGGTCGCCCCTTGTTTCAGGAGATTGCCGCCGCCGCTCGCTCAATGCACTACATTATGAAATAAACAATTCTGTTTTTTAGATACCAAAAGATAAAATCTCCAGCATATTCACAGTTAAATTATAAAATTCTGTCTACAGGCAACCATCACTAAAGGAAGCATGGAGCTAAAATTTTATACAGTCTATTTCTTTTTTCAGGTACAAGACAAATTTAGAAAAAACCCTTCCCTTCTTCCTTCTCAGGCTGTGGGTGGTTCTGTAGCCGTGATTTTTCATTTCACTCCATATCCACAGCTCTTCAATTTCCCTGACATGAGGCAGGGAATTTTCTTAAAGCAAGGGGTTTACCCTCAACGAAAAAAAATCAAGAAATTAGTCTCCTTGTTTGTTAGCGTAAACACAATAGGCGACACGTCCAAAAATTGGCACTTTTAATCAGTGTAAAATGCGCCTGAATGTACGATACTTTAAAAAATCTGGCATCTGGTTAAAACCCCCCATAAAAACCTAAGCGCCTAAAAAGTTTCTTTTGCGCCAAAAAAAAGGCGCATTGGGCAATCGCGGAGCATAGCATATCAGTGCTAGTGTATGCAATGTGACTATCTAGGTACATTGCGTAACGGAGGTGAATAAGGTATTATTAATAGTGTATGTAATGCACTTCAGTAGGTGCATTGCGTTATGGAGCCGCACAGCGCATCATTGCTTTCT
>JAODAL010048538.1:0-28921 GCA_025379985.1 Phyllomedusa bahiana | reverse complement strand
CAAAGGTGCAGGGGGAGCCACGGGCGGGTTGCTGCTGCTGGGGGCCAGGAACTATGCATCAGGGCGAGAGATGACGAGCTCTGGGCATTGTTGCGGCTGTTGAGCCACGATGGTGGGAGGGAAACGTCGGGGGCGAGGCCCCCTTGGGGGATCCAGGGCCGGATCTTACTGTCAGGGTCGGAGATAGGGATCCTCTGGAACCACCGCAAGCGATGGGTAAGCCACGCCAGGGGAGCGGAAAAAGTGGGTCCGGTTTTTCCCAGAGCCCCCCGCAAAGGGGGTTTGACTTGCTGGGGGCGGCAGTTTTCAGGTCGCTACCCTGATGTGATTTGCTTGCGGAGGCAGTCGAGTGTAGCGTGTACAAAATCATCGGGGCGGGCTCGTGTCGGGACGGCAAAGGCAGGAAGGGGGTTTTGGTTGTAGATGTGGAAGGCGAAGGTCAGGGCGGCGGAAGGTTTCGTGGTCGAGGAACGGAAGTAAACGGTAGGACCGTAATCAAAAAGGCTTGGAACGCTTTCTTATGGCTTTTGGCACTAAAGACCCGGGCAGGGTAGCCGGAAAGGTAGGTTTAAATGGGGCAGCGACCGGAAATAGCCAATTACCGGGGGCCTGGCCCCTTAAAAATTTAACACGTGGGCGGGCGCGCGCCCTGGGAAACGGGACCGCGCGCCGAGGGAAGAGCTGCAGCGGAGCGCGGGGGGGGGGGTAAGTACCTCCTGAAAAACATGTACATCAGTTTAGTGTATGATTGGAAGGGACCAAAACCCCTGGGCCCCTAAATGTGGCTTTGCTTTCGGAATTTGGCCAAACTATCAACTAATACCTCACGTTTGATATTTTTCGGCTTCTTGGGGAAAAGTATGTTCCATTGGGGCTTTGATTGGTAAATTTGTAGTTTTTATTTTTGTAATGTCTATGTCATAGTGTCTTATATCTTTACAGTTTTACGCCTAAACACATCAACTTCAAGAACCAGCTGATGACTTGCTGCCTAATATTTACTATCCACTGACAGATGCCATTGTAACAAGACTATTAATGTTCCTGTGAAAACTTTAGGGTGCTTTCACATAGTGCATTTTGGTGCGTTTTTTTGCAGAAAGACAGCACTAGTTGCGGTATTTCTGAAAAAAACGCACAAAAAACGCATGTGTGAAGGCCCCTTAAAGGGTTTTGGCAGGACTTTGCCTTATCTGCTAAGAAGCTAATGTAAACAAGCCAGCTAGCTAGAGAGAGACCAGCCAAAGAAGGGGCCTGATAAGGGATCGTGTGAAATGTTCACCAAAAAATCAAAACTAAATTTATGGATTCTGTATACAAAAGACACCCCGTTTCCCCACAGCAGCTTGAAAGCTTCTTCATGTTCTCGGTCATCAATAAAGAGGGATCTACCGAGTTTAACCACTAAAAATATGGATTCTGTATCAAAAGAAATATATTTTTACCGGTGCCTTGAAAGCTTCTTCAGCTCCGTTTCATCAGATAAGAAGTGTTTCTGCGCAAGCCCGGCCAGCGGCTCTTGTAGGTCATAATAATAAAATTTTTAAGTAACAAAGGGGCAGGTAAGGGCCGACCCTTCAAAAGAATTTTTTGTTAATTTTTTTTAAATTTGAAAAGTGTTTAAAATACCTTTTTGGGGGTCCGTCAACATTACCGTGGCAAAACCCTTTTTAAACTTTAAAAACCCTTTATCACTAGCCTTCACATTTAATTGAAATTTTTTATTGTTTTTTTCAATTTTTGTGCAAAACAAGTAAAAAACGTGAAAATTGAAACCTGAGAAAATAGTACACGTAAAAGGCATGTGTAAATCAGGCATTAAACTTTCATTCAAACTAAACGGAAATAACTTGAGGGCGAATTAGACAAGGCTTACGGGGTTTATCTTTAACCCAAGATAAAAAGATTCCAGCCTATAAAAAAAAAAAAAAACCAGCATAAAACATATAGAGCAGGACATGAGACAAAAGGGGGTAAGGGGGGTGGGGGGGGGGGGGGGAAAAAAGGCAGGGGTTGGTCAGATGGCCAAACAAGCTGTGCTTTCCCCATGGGACCAGATTTTATCAAAAAATCCAATTTGCGGAGAGGGCAGTTAGAAACCCCATTCGCCGTGTTTCTGTGACCCTTTGACAGAGATCCCTTCTACTTGGGGGTGGTCTCCCCTCCATTACCTGAAATTAGGACCGGGTCCTGTGAGGAATTAACATAAGTTTAGAATCCTGTTTAGAAAAAACCCCTTAAAGGGGCCCACTCAGTAAAAGGTGAAGGGTCCAATGGGATCCCCCCCCAAAAACCTCAGCTATAAGCTCCCTGCCCTGTGCCCAAAAAGGGGTTGAATAATGGGCAATCCCAAAAAATAGCGGCCCGAAACCACTGAGGAGAACATCCCCAGAAAAAGGGGAGCTGGGGTTCATTTGTGCGGGGACCCCCGGTGTAGGTCCAAAAAATAGTTTTTGTTAGATTTTCTTTATGTGGATGCATTCTGGGGATTTCGCCGCGCTTTCCAGATCACCCCATGGGGGAAGGGTTTTTTCCCTCCCCAAAAGCTTTCCCACTGGCATGTTTTGGTGTGGGGGGTTCGGCAGAGGGCGGGTCTAAGAGAATGGAGTAATCTAAAAAAGAGACCTTAGTACTGGGGCCCCCGCTTTAAAAATTGCTCGAAGGAAGTGGGGGTTGAGGGGGTAATTGCCAAACATGGGGAATGAGGTGAGTTATTGGAGGTAATGAAATGGGGACTTCGGGGAGATTATGCCCCTCTAAAGGGTGCAAAGGGAAATCAGCCCCTTCTCCTGCCCTAGCAACATCCAAAAAACCGGGGAATAATCATGCCCCACCCACGGTCTTGCTACAAATCCAGATGAGCCAGCGGGAAAAAGGGGTGTGCAAAAAAAGGGGGCCCATAGGTGGGGTTTTGGAAAGCTAGCTGAAAATCTGGTCCTGCACTGTTCCTATCGCCGCGAAAAACTTGATTGGGACCTAATAGGTACCCAGGGAGGGAAGGCTTTGAATGCCAAGAAGGCATTGGGGGGGATGGGTGCAAGCCACGCTTTTCTATTCCATCCCCTTGGTATATGCTCGGGGGGATGACCAAGGGGGATACAACGAAAGTGGGTGGCCCAATATAGTTGAGGATATTGGGAACCCCCAATCCCCCCGCCGCCTATGGCCATCTTAACCTTTTTTTGGCCCCCATGCCTGCCCTGGGCCCAAAAGAAATCTTAGGATAGCTGCCTGTATGGGCGTACCCAAACCAGGGGACCTTCCCGGGGGGCTCGATAGGTTGAGGGTTTTGGTAAGATGGATTTTTTCCCCCGATTTAAATTTCCCAAAAGAGAGAGGGGGAAGGCGATGCCACCTAGGAGTGTATCTTTAATTCTTTAAAAAGGGGGGGAAATTTAGCGCTATGAGGGGGGGATTTTGGGGTCCGTTATCGGGATGCCCAGTTATTTGAGCGTTGGATTTGCCTTGTTGGAATAATTATTTTTGGGGTAGGATAAGCCCTCGGGGGGCATGTTGTTGGGAGGCCTCTGTCTTTGAGGTGTTGATTTTATATCCCGAAGACCCCAAAATTCAGCAAGAAGGTATGGGGGGAAGGCACGTGATATGTAGTCATCGGGGGTCAAAAAATATCGTCCCAAAAGAGGGCATTTTTAAACTCCTTACCCCTAATCTTTTCCCCTTAAAAAGGGTTTGGGCCCTAATTTGCGCGCAAGGGGTTTTATGCACCCCAAAAAAGGGGATTGGGGAGAGGGGCGCCCTGTTGTACCATTTTTAATTCCAAAGGTTGGGAGATACATCACCGGCCACTTTTTTGGGTACACCATACTGTAACGGGTTGGCCCCCCTTTTGCCTTCAGAACTGCCTCAATTCTTGTGGCATAGTTTCAACAAGGTTTTGCAACATGCTAAATTTGGTCCCAAAGGGGGCCCAAAGGTCCCAAGAAAATATTCCCCACCCATACACCACCACCACCACCCTGAACCGTTGATAAAAGGGCGGATGTTCCATGCTTTCATGTTGTTGACGCCAAAATTCTGACCCTACCTCAAAAGTCCGCAGAAATGAGACCATAGACCAGGAAAAGTTTTTCCAATTTTACTGCCCAAAATTTCGATGGCTTGGGCAATTGGAGCCCATTCCTTTCTTAGCTGAAAGGGAGTGGCCCCCGGGTGTGGTTTCTGTGCTGTAGCCCATCTGCCTCAAAGTTCCCGTACTGTGTGTTCAAGATGCTCTTTCCTACCTTGGTTGAAAGGGGTGGCTATTTGAGTCACTGTTGCCTTTCTATCAGTAAAACCAGTCTCCCCATTCTTTTTTGACTTGGGCATAAACAAGGCATTTCCCCCCCACAGGGCTGCGCTCATGGATGTTTTTCTTTTTGGGCCATTTCCCGTAAAACCCCGAGATGGTTGTGCGTAAAATCCCGGAAAATCAGCAGTTTCGAAAAAAAACTCAGACCGCCCTTCTGGCACCAACAACCATGCCACGTTCAAGGCACCAAAATCCTTTTTCCCCCTAAGTGCTCGGTTTGAACTGAGGAGTTGTCTTGACCCTGTCTACAGCCAAAAAGCAAGATTGGCTGTGATTTGGGTATTAGAAATTTAATGTTAAAGAGAGTTGGAGGTGTACCTAAAAAAGTGGCCGGGAGGTATAGTGAGGGAGTTTAAATGGGGGCCCGGGGGGAGAGGAGTATAAAACCCCTTTACTGCCCCCAGGAAGGGACCAGAGAACCCCTATGCCGAGAGAGCCCCAAAAAGGAACCCACTGCGCCTATCAAAAAAGGCCCTTTCAGCATCTGGTGAGGGGTAAACCTGCTGCGATGGTGGGGTTTAAAAGCATCCCCCGGTTAATAGTGCACCTCGTGTTTCTCCCCCCTGCCTGAAAGGGGGGAATCCTACCTGATCCTGTGTATCAGTTGGGGAGCCCGTGGGTTTGTTGTTGGGCCCGGATTTTTGGGATAAATCTTCAGGTCAGAGTTTAGAACGCAAAGGGCGGGGAACTAGCACTGTCCCTGGGGCCCTTCCTGGTTGTGGATCAAAGTTTAACGAAGTAACATGGAGTTGGGGAGGGGGCTCCTCCCGAAAAGAGTTATAGAGTTGCGCATATGCGGGGTTTAAAAATTCTGAATAAATTTAAAATACAGATAGGGTAGCCCATTGGGGCCTGGGGCTTTACCGCGGAAAGGGCCTTAATGACTTCCCTATTTCCTCTAATTGAATGGGAGCACCAAGAATCCACCGCCTCCTCTTTTACGATGGCAACGGGTATTTTCGTAGAAAACCCCATTTAAAAGTCTGGGTACTATTTATGGCCTGGGGGGGGCAGGCATCGCTAGAGTTCAAGAAAAAACAAGAAATTTCAGAATGGGCTTTGGGTCAAACCCAGTTCCCCCCTTCCTTAAATGCTTGAGGCATTGATTGTATTGAGGCTCCTTCAGTTGCCTCTAATAGCGTGTGGGCTTGTTTTCCCCTTTCATAAAACCTTTGTTTCGAGTAAAGAAGGAGCTTCTTCCACACCTTGAGGGGTAAATCCTTAAGGCTATTTTGGGTGGACTATACGTCTCAAAGTTAAACCCTAGGGATAGTGCCATTTTGCGTTCCAATCCTTTAGGAGGGGGCGTAATCTGGGGGATCTTTCTGGGTCTCTTTTTTAAACTTGGGCCCAGGGCAAAGCAAATTGCCCCAAAGATGCCTTGTGGGGTTCCCAAAACGGAGTGCAGAGACAAACCCACTTTAGATCAAAATAGGACCAAAGGGGCTCACACAAATGCTCCTTTGAGGCTGCCTTTTTAAAGAGTTTTTTTTCATTCGCCCCCAAGACTAGCCCCGAGCTGGGGGTGCGATTTAAATTGACCGTGACTGGGGCGTGATCCCCCCCATGTTTGGGCTCAATGTGGAACCGTAGAGCCCTAATGTTGGGACATTGCCAAAAAAGAAATAACCCAGTTCGTTTGAGAGGGTGGGAAAAAAAAGAAAACTCCTTACTTTTGTGATTTATCCTCCTAGGTCGAACGACGTGGGAGCGAAGAGCTTTTTAAAGGGTGTGGAAATTGGAAAGTGTGGGTTGGGGTCTTTCCACCCCTACTAATCTTCCTGGGTTCCGAAAAATAATTAAAGTCCCCCCCCAAGGAAACAGGGCGCAGAGGAGAACTTTGCTAGCTTAGAAAAGACCCTATTTTGGAAGGGGACCTGTGAGACATTTGGGGGAAAACACGTTGCATAATGTAATCGGTTTGGCCCCCAGTGTAGCTTTAAGGGAAAGATGTACCGCCCACCGGGGCAGCCCCGATGCCTAACCTGCAAACTTTAAAGGTGTTGGCTATTTGTATAGCCACCCCGCCCCTCTTCCCCCTCATTTTAAATGAGAAAAAAGGGGGGAGAAAAAGGGCCGAGCAAAACGAATGGCCCCTTTGGGGTCAAAGGGGGTTTCCTGTAAAAAAAACAATGCGGCTTTTCAGGGGCCCACATTTTTAGGGCCAGCTACGTTTTTTGTAGAGTTAAGTCCCCTTTAAGTTTAAAAGTGACACAACGTACCATTTCCCGGAGTAGATGGGGCTACCTTTGGGTAGATGTGCCAAAAAAAGGGGTCGTCTCCAATTAGACGTCTTAGAAGACTAACCCCACCCGAGGAGCACAAAAAATAAGAGAAGAGATTTTAAAAAAAGGTGGGGGGGTGGTGGGGAGACGGGGAGGGAGACAAAAACCCAGGGGGGGGCGACCAACAGAAACCCAACACAACAAGACAAAGAAAACAACCGGTTATAAAACCCAACCCTAAAACCGGGGAAAAGCAGGAGTACCAAGGACAGAGGAATAATATCCCCCGACCAGGCGCCCAGCTCTTAGTTAAACCTTTTGCGCAATGCGCCCGGTTATGGGGGCCGGGGGGATAAAGGGATTTTCCACTGAGGTCTCCTGAAGAAGGCCGTCAGGTGAGGGCCCCCCCCCTCCGAGGTAAAAAAAAGCGTCTCAATCCCCCAGCCGAAGGCAGGAGGGGGGGAGGGATCCGGAAGCGAGCAAAAGCCTCAACCCAAAAAAGGAAAAAAAAACCAAAACTGTGAGGGGTACAGTAGCGGTCTACCTTAGTACAAGAAAAATAAACATCATAAGCCCCTAAAATGCGAAGGATAAAGAAAGCTTCAGATGGGTGCGTAGCTCCCGAGGGAGAAGGGCGGGATGATGAAGGGCCCCCCAGTCGCATGAAATCATATTCAGCGGGGCGGAGAGCCCGGGGTTTCGGGCCCCAAGGAAGGGTCCCTGGAGAGCGTCCCTTGCGAATTTACCACCGATTCCCCTATGGTGGTGGTGGAGGCGGGAGCACGGGCATTCCCAATCGTCCATCTTTGGAGTAGGGGGTTTTTAGGGGATTGCAGAAAATTTGGGAGGTCAGCAAAAACCGGAGAACAGCTGAGGACCTTAGTGCGGCCGAGAGAGCAAAAAGGAAAGCCACCATAAAGGATACGATTCTCTTTCAAAATGGCAAGCCCCGGTCTGGTGGGGGCGCTTTTGCAATGTATGCCCGGAGAGGTCAGGAAGACTGTATAGGGGTCCCCCTAGTCGAGGCGTAGGGTCTGGCTTTCTCCATTATTCTTTTTTCACCGAATGGGGCATTAAACAGCAAATAACATCCTTGGGAAGCGGAGGGAGCCATTTGGTCGGAGCGTCTGTGGGCTCTGTCAAGCTTGATGGGGGGGGGAGGGGTTTGCTCCAAGTATTGCGGTTGAATATAGAGTCAGGAGGCCGCAAAATCCTCCTCCCCCCGTGGTTTTCCCGGAGCCCCCGAACCCTAATGTTGTTCCTGCGGCCGCAGTTGTCTAAATTCCCAAGTCGAGCCAGCTCCCCGACCGGGACTTTGCGGAGAGAAGAAGGGTGGATTTGGGAATTTGTCCGGTTTATCAGGGCCCCCTCAACGTTTCACGCGGGGAGCTATTTGCGAATGTCCGCCCCGTTGAGGCAATTCCTCTTTGCAGGTGCCCTAAAAACCCCGAGACCAGCGCCCCGTCATCCCTTTTAGGCAGTTGTTGTATCAAAACATCCATGCATGGTGGTCAGGAAGAGAGGACTGCGTAGGGCGGAGGAGGATCGGGGAGCCCCGCCCGGAGGAACTCCGCTCCCGGGCTCCGAGTTGTGGAGAGGAGGTGGGATTGCTTGGGGGCTAGTTGTCAGATCCCCCGAAGGAGAGACCCGGCTTGAAGCAGGAGAGGGGGAACGGCACCCCCGGCGTAGGGGTGGGGGGTGCTGGGCCTGGTGATGGGGGGGCCTGCCGGCTCCGCTGCGGGGGGAGAAGGGGGGGCTCTGCGGGGCCCCCTTTTTGAGTCCTCTGGCCGTCCGGTGGTTCGCGGCTGCGGGGAGGGGCGCGGGCCCCTGCGTTCAACTCCGGGCTGAGTTGGGGCCCTTCGGGGGTGACGCAGCTGCAGGCGTGAGGGGGATGGGGCGGGGGCTGGGGGCCCACGAGGGGGGGCGCGATGCCCGGGTGCAGGCCCAAAGGGGCCCCCGCCAGGAGAGGGGGGCAGGAGGAAGGATCCACACCCATGGCGCCGCGACCGGACCGGAACTCTCCTCAGGGTATTAGGCGGCGGCTGGGTCCTTCTTTTTCCCATCTAGGGCCTTTGGGATCGCTAGGGCTGCTGTTTGGGATAGCCGGCAGCAGGAGCTCAGCTAGGCTGCGGCCATTCACTTCGACTTCCGGTCACGCCCCCCGGCCCAAAGCTGATATTTACTAGTTTCTGCAACTACATATCACGCTGTGCTACCAAAAATTCATCAGATTATTAGGAAACATTGGTTTGTATTGAAACAATCACATCCAACACTTTAGTCTTTAGACTGTTATAAACAAGCATCAAGCATGTTATATACTCTAGTGTTGGAGATATTGTACTTTTTTAATTAAACCGGAACGTTAACTGATACAAGGAACCTCTTCAGTGCAACCACAGGTTTTTCTCTCAGAACATTTAGCACTTTATGATTATGTCATGGTTAAATGTGTCTTTCCATCTATGGAAGTTTTAAAGAAAGTAAAACTCCAATGCACATTAATTGGCTGAGCAGACCTATTTAATATTATTGATACGGCTACATTATTTTGTACGAGGATTATTTGAAGCAGGTGGGGATCCTGTTTGGAGCCGTGTGTTGAAAAGGGTGTGCTGCATATAGGGTGTGCTGCATATAGGTGTATATATATGCCCCCAGTGGATTATAGGTATATACGCCCCCCAGTATGTAGGTATGTACAAGTCCTCAGGTATGTAGGTATATAAGAGGGTCCCCCAGTAGATATATAGGTAATAGTGTCCCCCAGTATGGTAGATATATAATCGGTCCCCCAGTATAATTGATTTATAATAGGTCCCCAGTATGGTAGATATATAATAGGTCCCGCAGTATGGTAGATATATAATAGGTCCCGCAGTATGGTAGATATATAATAGGTCCCCCAGTATGATAGATATATAATAGGTCCCCCAGTATGATAGATATATAATAGGTCCTCAGTATGGTAGATATATAATAGTTCCCCCAGTATGATAGATATATAATAGGTCCCCCAGTATGATAGATATTGAATGCTGTTTTTGGCGCTGTTTAGGCACATTTTCCTCGCCTATCACAGCGTCCAAAAAGCATAGAAAGCTCCTCCAGTTCATTTTAATTGATTCCTATGGAGAACCGTGAAGAAGGGCACAAGTTTGACATGTTTTTTCCGTGAGTTTTCTGCACTTGTTTTCAGCGCTGAAAAAGAAGTGAAATGTCAATTCTTGACATGTTTTACACAAGTAGAACGCCCATAAAAATCGATGGGGATAAGATTTCCGCCGCCGACAAGCCTCACACAAAGCATGGAGCATATTGTGAGGTGTTTCTGTGGTGGAAATCTAATGCCCATTGATTCCTATGGGCGTTTTACTCATGTAAAACACTTTAAGAGTTGACATGTCACTTCTTTTTCAGCGCTGAAAATAAGTACGGAAAACGAGCGGAAAAACTGTGCTGCTGTGTACTATGATGTGGCTTTCCATTGGAATCAATAAAAATGAACTGGAGGAGCTTTCTATATATTTAGGGCACTGTTTTGGGCACAGAAAACATGCCACAAAAGTGCTGAAACCAGCGCCAAAATCAACCATACCCTTACTATACTGCACTACCAGTAACTTGTACTAGAACAATATGTCATGGTCAAACCAAATTGTATTTGATGCATGTTTGATATTTGGCGACACCTGACGTGACTCAAGTATGGTATCTTTTTTCAGCACTGGCATTCATAAACTCCACCACTATAATCATTAGGATGACCAAGCAACAGCAGGGCGATGACTAAACACCCACTGCCAATTGGTTGGATGAGTGAGAAGGGCAAGAATGTAACAGCAGTCAACATAACTCATGATTATTTAGCTTAAAGTTAGAAAAAGATCTTTCCATTGATGCAGTGGAAACAAATAAGGATAACATATTTTGTCATATTTTTAGAAAATAGAATATACAGTTGACACCAGAAGTTTGCGTACACTATATAAAAAGACAGATATGCATGTTTTTCTCGCTATCTGACATGAAATCAGAATAAACCTTCCCCATTTTAGGTCAATTAGGAACCAAAATTATTTATATTTGCCAAATACCAGAATAATGAGAGAGAATATTTTAAGGCATTTTTATTATTTTTTACCTTGTGTCTTTTTATATAGTGTATGTAAACTTCTGGTTTCAACTGCATATCGTATGTTACACTATCATACCAACCACATAAGTGTAAGGCCTCGTTCACACGGCTTATTCGCCGCGTATTTGACGACGGATTGACGATGTCAACCCGTGGGGCAAATCATCAGAAACAAGTCACGCCTTTTTTCTTTTATTTAAATTAAAAAAAAAGGTGTCGTTCATACACGCGTATTTTCCGGGTGGTTGCCGCCGCGATTGAGACGGCAATCCGGACAAAAAAAAAAAAAAACAATTGTGCATGTCAATTATTTAGGGAGGTTCACCACCTACAATAAAATGGAGAGGGGAACCCGTCGGGAAACAGTTCAAATACGGCCACATTAGGGGCCTTTTTGCAACTGTTTTTCAACTGATTTCAGAACGTATTTCGATCGGAAACCCATTAAATGTTCAAAATAAGCCGTGTAAAACATACCCTTTTGGTTCAGGGATTAGGGGCCCACCGCAAGCGATGATATTAAGTCACGCCAGGGAGCGGAGTCTAAGTAGCCCCGGTATTCACCAGAGCCCGCCCCAAAGCGGGGATGGACTTGCTGCGGCGTGAGGCTACCAAGGTCGCAAACCCCTGACGTGACTTGCTTGCGATGGCGGCCGGGGTAATGCGTGGTACAAATCGTAATCCAGAGACATAGTCGGGGACAGGCAGAGGTTCAGGGCAGGGGCAGAGATTCGTGGTCAGAGACGGCAGACGGTCAGGGCAGGCGGCAAACAGGCAAGGTCAGGAACGTAAGCAAAGCGGACTGGTACACGGGTAATCAGACAGGACTTCCAACACTCTCAAGACAGGTTTCGCAAAACCAAAACAATCTGGCAGAGAGTGCTGGGGGCGTATCCCTTATATAGGACCAGCGGCCGTCAATAACCAATTAACCGTGCACTGGCCCTATAAATCCAGACCAGCCACCAGCCTTCGCGTTCGCCTTAAGCAGCGGGTACGTGTGCGCGGCGGCCAGGACGGGCAGGAGCAGCATGCACAGGAGCATGGATGGGTAAGTGAGCCGGCGCCAGGACCGGGTTTAGCAGGGGAAGGTCGCAGGGAGCCGACGGCACCCGTGCGGACCCCTGCGGCAGGGGGCGGGCGGGGGACGACGGCCCCCACCAGCCCATGAAAATTTAAGACCAAATATTTGAAGTTTTGGCAAACTATGCAAAAGACCTAAAAAAAAATTTTTTTCCAATTGAAAAAAAAAAAATGTTTTCTGTTTAAGTGATTTCTAACATCAGACAGCAATTCACTGAATAAGGCCAAAAAATATGAACTATATTATAACTATTTTAGTATAACGTACAGATGTGGCAATGAGAACATGGTAAAAGAGTCAATGTGTATCTAGCAGGAACAGGGAAAATATGTGGTTTAACGCCTCAATGAGAACATTGGGTATCAGAGTCCTTTAAGGAGTGTTCTCACTACAGTGATTAACTTTCAACATGTAGGGACAGATAATTGAAGACTTTTTCTAAATACTTTACTTTGTTGAGTTTTCTTTGGTCAGAAGATAAAAGGATTTTATTTCCTCTTAGAGCTCACAATTTTCTCTGGTTAGCAACTATCTCTTTCCACACCTCTCTCTGCTCTCTCTTTTCTTCACTGCTCTAAGCTGCCGTCAGCCACTGAGTCCAACCACGGTAAGTCCCTTCCTGTAGAGTCTTATCTCTAGTAATGGACTTTAAAAGCCTCTCATTTAGCTAAGTAAACACCCTTTAGAGCTCTGCAGCTCTATAAATCTCTTGCACTCATTGTCAGTGTAACAGGAATAACCAAGAAAGGCAGAGCTGATGTGTCAATCACTGCTATAGATCCGCCCACAGCATGAACAGTATTTGTGATTCTAAAGCTGGCTGTGGCTGTGAAACTACATGGCGAGAAAATCGCTTTAACTCGTAACCCTATCTAACCATACCCAAAGTCTACCTGGCAGTAGGGATGAATCTGCTGAGTTGATTTGGAATAGGGTTCAACTGAGAGTGAAATGGGTGCCCTGATATTTACCCTTTAACCCTAAGATTCACCACAGGGAACCTCCAGATTGCCTTTTGAGTAGAGATGATCGAGCAGTAAAATGTTCTAGTTTGAGTAGAACTTAGAACAGTAGTAGTGTGCGGTTCGAGTTGAACTAAAACCCCATTAAAGTCAATGAGAGAAGATGTTCGGGTTAGTTTTTATGCCTATAAAGCTGAGGATAACTGTAAGTTAACATCCATAACAGTTAATCTGGTTATGTTGGAACCTCTAAGTGAAGAAAAATTTGCTCTAAGAGTGAAAGTAAACTAAGAGGCTAAAATACTTCATCCTTTCCAAGTGCCTAACTGGAATAGCTGCGACAGTGTCACTTCAGAGGAGATGCAGTGGGCTGACTGCCACCCAGCCCACTGTCCCTCCCCTGCCTCACGTGGCGTGATGACATAGGCGGCAGACCACACTGGACGACAACCCCAACGCTGTCAAGCCTGCAGGGCCGTCAGGAACTCAGAAGTCCAAAGTACTGGGTCAGTCAAAGTACGGAACGTATATTCCTAGAAACGTAGCCAAAAGAATAGTCAAAAAGCAGCCGGGGTCCCAAAACGGTTGGAGCGCAGCTCAAAGTCGGACGGGGCAAGGCGAGGTCAGGAAGCGAGACGACTGTCAGATATCAGCGAGGAGAAAAAAATAGAAAATACCTACAGGGAAACACAGGACCAAGTAGCAAGGGGGAAACCTTCTCTAGGCAAGGCAGATGAGAGAATGAGGGAGTATGAATGAGGAACCCCAGAGCCCGCCCCCAAGCAGTCGATTGGTGCGGCCTCCGGGCCCTCCCAAATTGCCTGTGCGAACACCCTCTGGAACTATTACTCAGGGCTGTGTTGACACCTCCTAAGATCATTACCCAACTTCTCCAGGATGTGTCGAATGACTAGAGGATAAAACCCCTAACATGCCTTGCTGCTTCATGGCCGGAAACGTGCGCCGTGATCAGTACCCCACCTTTAGGAGGGGCAAACAATGGACCCCTTCTCCTGGTTTGTGTTTGTCGGGGGAGAGTAGTGGAATTCAATCGATCACGCAGATTCTGCGTGGTTGACCTGCCGGACCCCCCATGACCTATCCCTCCGGACCATAACCCTTCACACGTGGCAAATAGTACGCAAGGACTCTGCACTCTCGGGAGTTCTACGATGAGGGCGACTTAACCTTATTCCAAACTGACTATACACTAAAGGTGGAGGGGGTATGAAAGGTGAAGTCGGAAGATGCGGAATGTACCTCTTTTATAGGGACTGGTGCAAAAACGTATGAACCCCGGAGGGAGTGAGGTAAATTAAAGAGAACCTGTCACATAGATTATGCCCCTTGCGGAGCGACAGCACTAAGATAGTGTCAGGCCTACTGTTTCAGCACTGTGATCATCTATTCTGTACGATGCTGCTAGTTTTCGTGTTATTTAATGCTCAAAATCTGCAGTTTTCTGCAAGATGACGTCATTCAAAAGAGTCCTTCAATAGAGTTAGTTTTTTTAATTCCAGGCCAACTCGGAGGGTGCCCCGCCCACATCAAACATGATAAACCTTATTAATTTGAATAGGTTAGAAACATGTGAATAAATGTCATTGGTGTGGAGATTAGCTTTGGTGGGTGGGGCTTTAAACACTGATCAATGAATAAGATTTGAGGCAATAAATGCTCTAAACTACAGCAATACTTTCAGATTAAAGGCAACACAGCGCTGGAAAACTGCATGTCTGGACAAATAGCTTGTGTTGTACAGCAGCGAAGGGGGAAATAATCTATGAGAACAGGTTCCCTTTATGATAGGTGGGCCACGGGTTCACACTTCCTTGAACCAACATAAGGAACACAAATTGTGGAGCTAATTTACGCAAAGGCATTTTAGGTGAAGATTTCGCGGGTCGGTCAACCAACTTTATCCCCTCAGCAAATCCACTAGAGCAAAGGACGTTCTTTTGTCAATCGTTCTTTTTTGGATGCTCGTGGGTGTGGGTGTTGGGTGCTTATGACTTGGTCCAGACTGTGCCACAGATCTTTAACGATGATGAATCAACCCATTGCTGAACGGACGTAGCGAAGGATAAAGTGCAAGCTATCAGGTGGGAAAACCATATTTGCAAAAAAAACGGGAGAACTCAGATGAACTATTATCCTGATTATTAATCGCCGATTTCTATAACCGGTAAGTATTTAAAACAAATCCGCCTGTTGATCAGAGACAAAATACAACAAAGTTTTTCGGGGTGTGTAAAGGTTTGGTTACACCTCACCGTCTATCCCATTAGTTCTCAGGGTAGAAAGCCCGAGGAAGAAGGAATAGGGTGATACCCAGAAAATTGCAGACGAGATCTCCAGAAATGGGACACGAAATGGGACCCCTCTGTCGAAAACAAGATTCTCGGGAACCCATGAAGTTTGACAATGTGTAGATGAAAAGCTCGGCAACGCTTCTTGGACGACGGCAAAACCCTCTTAGTGGACCTAAATGACACATCTTACATAAATCGATCTCCAACCAACACCAATTGACCGTCTTACCATCAGAGGTAGGAGATCGGTAATAAAGTCCATGGCATATGTGGGTCCAGGGTGATCGGGGGTATTGGGGGAGAGGCCAAAGATTTCCCTGGAGGACGAGTTCTTGGGAACTTTTGCACATGCACAAAGCTAGTCAACACGCTGCAACGTAGCCTCCATCATCACGATTCAAAGAAGGCCACCAGTAATTGACAAGAGATGAGCATATTTGCTTGCCAGACACTCGGGATGTCCTGATAATACTTGTTATCATGAAATTTCTTTAACAAGCGTCTAGCACGGAAACTGATGTGGGACAAAGACTCTAGAAGCGGGACAATTAGCGGTCTTCTTGTCCTGCGTGTGGTGTCCGTAATCTAAGTGGCTAAATGGGGGGAAACTGGCGAGCAATCTGTCTCGTCAGTGGTGGTGCACATGCGCACTGCTGCCACCCCAGCCCAACTGTATATCTGGCATACTTGGCGTGCTGCCCTAGGAGTAAGTCGGCAGACCCCAACTGGTAGACAGACCTATGCTTGCTAAGTGCAGGGGCCGTCAGAGGAAACACAAAGATTTCCAACAGGTCCAGGGTCAGTCACAGTACGGAAGTATATGCCAAGAAAACGTAATCAAAGAATAGTCAAACAAGCCGTGGTCAAACAAGGTCAGGAGAGCAGGTACAATGTCGGAGGCAAGCGAGGTCAGGAAAGCGAGCGAGGTCAGATATCAGGAGAGAACAATAAAAAAGGAAACACAGAAAAAACAAGGGGAAACTTTCTCAGGCAAGGAATGAGAGAAATGGACGGGAGTTTTAATGAGCGAACACTGAGACCGCCCAGAAGTAGATTGTGTGCGGCCTCCGGGCCCTCTATTGGCCAGTGCGACACACCCCTTTTTTTCTCACTTGATTAGGAGCTGAGCTGTCACTTTCTTTTTTAAGCTCATCAGCCGGGCTCCTATCCTGGGTGAGTCGACTGACTAGAAGGATTAACACCTTTACCGTGCCTTGTGCTTACGGCGGAAACTTGCGCGTGCACAATGGGACAGCTTGCATGCCAGGGGAGCATGCTGTAGGAGGTGAAGCAGGTAAGCAGTTGCTATGGGGACCTGCATCCTGAGGGGGCGCAAAAGACCCTTTGACAAATTTGAGACTTTGGAAGACGGTGTGTTGTGTTATACAATTACTAAACCCCCAAACTGCAAATTAATTTTCACCACCACTATTTAGATATATTTCTTTGAGACTTGGAGATGGGTGTGTTTATTAAATAATTCACCCTCAAAAGGAGTCTAAGTAGCCCACAGTCTTCACTAGAGCCACCGCAAAGCGGGTATGGGGACTTGCTGCGGCATGAGGCCTACCAGGTCGTTACCCTTGAAACCGTCGACTTGTTTGCGACTGCGGGCCGGGGTTAAAGGGTGGTAACAAAACGTAGTCAGAGGACGTAGGTAGGGGACAGGAGAAGTTCAGGGCAGGCGGCAGTGGGTTCGTGAGTCAGAGAAAGGCAGTCGGTAAGGCAGGCGGCAAACAGGCACGGTCAGAAACGTAAGCAGGAGGACTGCGTGACATGGGTATCAGGACAGAACAAGCAATACACTCTAGAGAACCGGTAACGACCACAAACTGCAGGAGGTGCTGGGGGCGTGTAAATTATTAGGACAAAGCGGCCGTCAATAGCCAAATTACGGGACGCTTGGCCTTTTTAAATATTTCTTATTTTTTCCAAGTCAAGACGTATGCGCGCGCCGGACCTTTAAGGAACAGGTAACGGCGCGCGGCGGTTTTCAGAGACGGAGACAGGAGCGGGGACTGGTAAGTCAGGGGTTTCCAGCCAGAGGCAGAAGCGAACGAAGGCTGCGGGGAGAGCCGCCGGCAACCGCGACCGGACGTCGAGCGCCGTGACAGTTCCAACCCAAACCCACTTGCTCTCCCCCTCTTCCTTTGGAACGTATAGAGGAGGGAGATCTGGGGATAGGTTGGCATTCAGGTTCCCTTGAACGCTCCTACAGGAACGAAGCTCCTTCAGTGAATAAGGAAGTACGATTCCCAATAACCATACTTCTCGCCAGCACATCATTGACCTCAAAGATGTTATCTGGATTAGCAACAGGAGAAGGCGAGACAGAATCTACGAGGAGAAGCGGTTCAGCACCCACCGGCTTGAGGAGGGAGTGAAACGGTTCAGGTATACGTAGAGTAGGGGGCCGCAGCGGAGCTTTATAGGAGACTGGGTTCAGTTAAGCCGAAGTACCCCACAAAGGAACATCAAGTACTTGGGACCCAATACTTGTTAGCTTGCACTCTTAAATCGGATGTTACTTAGGGACTAACCCAAACCTATCGCTCTGGCTCAAATAGGGGCGGGGGCCTACGTTACCTGTCAGCCCTGACGCATTGAGTGGATCGGGAAGAATGCTCGTAAAAGGGCTGTAGGTGTGGGTTGCCTCGAGAGCTTGATGTCTCATGTACCTGCCGTGGATGCCAAGTAAGGAAGATGGTAGCTAGATGAGGAGGTGCGGCCGGGGATTGTAACCAAAGCCGACAAATCAAGGGGGACGGCCCCGCGGGGATTCCGAAGTCTAAAGAGTTATAAGACAACTCTGCCCAGGGGAGAAGAACGGACAGTTATCCTGACGAGCGGACACAAAGTGCCGCAATTAGGTACCCACACTCTGGTGAGCCCGCTACCCTACCTGACGTTAGTTTGAGGGTGTTATGCAGATGACAAATCCAGCTGAATCTGCACTGACAGCACCAGAGCCTGCCAAAATTTAGCAATAAATGGCTCACCTGTCAGAGACAAATGCAAAAGGGTGATGTGCAAGCGGAAAATGTGATGAAAATAATGTTGGGCAGCTGGGGGGCACGATGGTAAACCAAGGCGTGTGGAGAAAGTGAGAGCCTTTTTGGGAAAAATGATCGGTCACCACCCAGACTGACCGGCGTCAGTTGTTTACAGAAATGGGCGGGAGATCTGTGTCAAAGTTCCATGGCGACAATGGGTACAGGGATTGTCCGGCACAGGGAGAGGCTGAAGGAGAACGGCGGGTTTGAGGCGAGGACACCCTTATTTTGTCCACGGAGGAGCAGGCCAGCACAAAGTCCCTGACATTCTTGAGCAAGGGCTGGGCCACCAGTAATATCGCGAAACACATGCTGAAGAGAATTCTTGGACTTGATGATCACACAGCAGTTCCGGAAGTATGTTACCACTCAGGAATATGGGCGCAAGGCAGGGGCAACATCGTTCCTTCCCGGGGGCAAGTGTGAGTTCCAAGGGGGCAGCCGCAGAGACGCCGGTTAAGGAGGGACTATGTGCTGTGGTAGGAGACTCATGAACTCCACAGTATACGAGGCACGAGATAGGGGAGTCGGCTTTGACATTTTCCAGGATGGCCGAAAAGTGTTAGCAGGAAGTTAAACGGGCAAAGAGAGGACCCATTGCGCTGCCGGGGATTCAGGCCGTGAGCCGACTGAAGATAAGGCAGGTTTTTATGGTTGTTTGAGATGTCATACGGATGACAAGCCCCCTTCAACAGGTGACCACCACTCTTACAGAGCCAACTTTCATGGCAGTAACTCGCGTATCCCCTATGGTATATTTCTTCTCGGCAGGAGAGAAAGTTTTGAGCCAAATCCCACGTATGCAGTTTCCCGAGGGGGATCTCTGCAGAGGACAGCACCGGCCACCCAACGAGAAAGCAAATCCAACTTCAGAATGAATGGGGCAGGTTAGGGGTCCGGCGGAGAAAATCTAAAAAAAAAGTCCGGAGTCAGAACTAGTGTATGCCGATTTGAGGACTGTTGAAGGCTTCTTTAGCTTAGGGGGGGCCGGGATTTAGGATTGCAGTCTTCCTTTGATAGCGCCAACAAAGGGAGCCACCAAGCGTAGAGAAGGTGGGATTAAATTTGTATATAATAGTTGGGCAACAACCAGGAATCGCCTTGAATGGCCCGAAGGCCCCCACCGGTTGTGGCACATGAACACTGCAGAGTTTTGAAGGATCCCTATGGAGGCCCTAATACACGAGACGATGTACCTAAAGAGGTAATGTCTTGGTACACGTTCAAAGAGACAATTATTGGTTTGGGCAAAAAGTGATGGGTGCGATGTCGCCTGAGACCTGGGCGGACGTTGGTGGCGATGAGTTACGAGATCCCGGTGGAAAAGATTAGAATATCGTCAAGTAGACAAATAACATAAGCTGCTAGAGTAGGTCCCGGCAAGACCATTGACAAAGTTCTGAATCTTAAGCGTGGAGCGTTGACAAGAGACGAATGCATAACACTGATTCTAGAACGTGGCCATCCCGGTATAAATGCGTTTTCACTCATTAGCCTTCTCGAATACGAATTTTAAATTTATAAAGACACCGCGCTAAGATCCAGCTGCGAAATATTTTTGAGTCCACGCAGGTCGCAGCGCTCGAAGAAGTTCGGAGATCAAGGGCAGGGAGGAAAGCGGTTTTTATACGTAATTTTATTTAAGCCCCATTTTTTTTAGTCGATGCAGGGCAGGAGAGACCGTCTTCTCTCTTCTCCACGAAGAAGAAGCGGCTCACGGCAGGAGACGGTGGGACTTACGAATGAAGCCTTGCTGGGCACGGTTCTCCTTGACTGTACTCCCGAAATCGAATGAGTTCTCGGGACGGAGTGGAGTAAACCCGGCTCTGGGGAGGAGTACGCCCGGGTTGAAGGTCAATGGGACCAGTTAATAAGGCCGGTGTGGAGGAAGCGTTTTGGCCTGTCTCTCCGACAAAGACATAGCAATTGTCAGCCTATGGGATAGGTAGACCTGGAGGAGGCTTGGCAGACTTAAGGGAGGCGACCTTGAGGCGCGAGTTGCGGTTTAGACAGGCAAATGGAGTGACACGCGGAACCCCAAAGCATGACTTCAACCTGGCATCCAATCAAGGTTGGGGTATGTCCTGCAGCCATGGGAGGACAAGAAGGATTCGAAGAGGTGTCGACGGCAGGACAAGAAGTTGCAATCGTTTCCTTGTGGAGGTGCCCAATCTGCAAGAGAGAGGGCCGCAGAAAAGTACGGAGGCGGACAGCATCCTTAGGCATTCGGCACTGACCGAGGAGAACGACCATAGGTTTCTGCACGGAATCACAGGGAGACGAACCTTGGTACAAATGTTCGTGCTTATGAGTTCCTAGACGATCCTTGAATCAATAAGGCGGGTGGTATTGAAGGTTCTGTCCGGTGAAAAAACACCATTACATTTTGGGCTTGGCAGACGGGGAGATGGCCGCTCTGACACGAGGTCGCCTTTCTACGAGACATAAGGTGCCGGGAAGTTTCCAGGGCGCCACCGGACTGTCTCTAATGAAATGGCCAGAACCCGCCACAATAGAGCACAGATCGCTTCAGAAAGACGCTGAGAATACGTTCATCCTGGGAAGGTGGGAATCTCTCGACGCATAGGTTCCTCTTCAGAGACCATTGGAGGCGGAAGAGGTGACCGCTAGGAACGTGGGAGCAACGGGGGAAACGGCAGTGGAACGGACGGTTTCCGTTGAAGGCGGAGCTCCTGTTGCATTTCGGCGGAAGCGAATATTCCTCTCGCGGTGGCTTAAGGGATTAGGTCATACCAAAAGCTAGTGGTTAGATCTCGAGCGTCGAGCTCATCCTTGTTTCGCCAGAGAAGGCCTTGCAAAATGTCCCACAACGCTTCGTTATTCCAGTTCAGCTACGTAGCGAGAGTGCGAAATTGAACAGACGATATGAAAGACTGTCGGTGTCGCACCTGACGAAGCCGGGGGGAGAGCAGTGCTGCGGCAGCCGAGACAGAACTACGGCCTGGTTCCTCCAAAGACTGTGCGGAACCCCGGAGGATGGTTTGGAGGTGCCGCCGTCAGACGATCCCCTCGATCCCATAGTGGACTAGACACAGCCAAGGCTTCTACACGAAAGAGGCTGATTATGAAGGCAACATTGGCATGCTCTGTAGGGAATGGCGCCCCATCTACTTGAGATGGATGGAGCACTGGCTGATGAACCATCGGCATTCTTGGGTCTCCATCGTAGCGAGAGGAGTTGCAGATGCAGAGAGGGGTTCCCGAAGCAGGTTAGCGCAATGGACGTGCCGGAGCAAAGGCATGGCCGGGTGCGGAGCAGGCAGCCGGATGGAGCAGACGGGTTGCAAGGTCTGCATCATGCCGCAGCTGGCCGATACGTTTTGACTCTGCTGGGAGACAGATGTCGTGACGTCCCGGAGATCAGGCAGGGGTACCCTGCGGAATCCATGGCCGTTTGTACTGTAACGCGGAGGGGATTTGGGGGCCAAGCAAGGATGATGAAACCCACGTAGGGAAGGGTCTAAGTAGCCCCGGTTTTAAACCCAGAGCCCCCCTGCAAAGCGGGTGGACTTGCGGGGTGAGGCTCCGGTCGTTCCCCGACGGACTTGCTTGCGATGGCGGCCGGGGTACAGGTTAAAAGACGTACCAGGACGAGTCGGGACAGGAGAAGGTAAAGGACAGGCGGCAGGGTGTGGTCAGGGACACGCGACGGTGGGGGCAGGCGCCAAAACAGGAAAGGGTCAGGAAACGTAAGCAGGGGACTTTTCCCGGGAAAAAATCAGGAACAGAACAGCTACACTCAGACACCAAAAAACTGGCAGAGAGGCTGGGGGCGTTATTTAAAATAGGACCAGCGGCCGTCAAAAAACCAATAACCCCTAGCAACGGGCCGAGGCGGGGTTGTCAGAAGGGGAACAGGAGGGGACTGGTAAGTAGGGGTTTCCAGCCCGAAGCAGGGGGACCACGGTTTGGGGGGGACCACGGAAACCGGCCCGGGACCCCGGAAACCCCCCCAAAAACACACCCTTAGCTCCCCCCCTCTTCCTTTGGATTTTGCCGAGCGCCGCAACTTCTCTTTTGGGTTGCACTAATGGATGGCCCCAAAAAGTGCAGACACCCGTGAAAACGAAACTGAAAATGGCGTGCCCGAACTAGAACTAAAAATTTTAAACTCAGAACCCAAAAATAAAATTTTTTTTTGGGTTCAAAAAATCTAAAAACCCCTACTCGAACTTAATTTTTCGAAAGGGTTTTCGAAAAAAACACTACATTTGAGTGGGTCACAGAAAAGAAATTTAGTGACAAACCATCGTGGTTCGTTGAATTTAACGGGAAGATATATTTTATTGGCGGTTTGGGGGGTTAGAAGAGCTCAGTCAACATAGAGAACAACCCAAAAGGCCCGGGGGGCCAGGGGAGTTTTGATTATGATTAACAGCCCAAAGGGGTGGGCAGCAAAAAAAAATTGGGAAATTTTGGCTTTTCAAAGGAAGAGAACATAAAAAAAATAAGACTTTGAAGGTTACGGGAAAATTGTGGGGGAACACTAGAAAAGAGGCCCTTTAAAATGGGGACTATGGCCACAGGAAAAACTCAAGGGGAAAAGCACATTTTCAGCACCCCTGTAGATCTTTTAAAAGGACCAGGAAAAGTCACCCTGTACATGCCCCTTGGGGGCCGGGCCAGAAAAGGATGAGGGGAAATGGAGACAAGGGGGAAGCAGGGGAAAGCAAGCTATGGGAAAAAAAGGGGCCATATTGGATACAGGACTATTAGAGGGAAGGAAAACAGCAGAGAATAACACATCTGAGCCCTACCGGGCCCAATACTGTCCCTAAAAAGAGGGCCCCCTTTAAACAATAGCCCTGTTTCCCTCACCCCCGTAAAAAAAAGGCCCTTCTTTTGGGGGAACCATTTGGTCCCAATATTTACAACCCTGCCCCCCCGCGTTTTTTGGTTTAAGTGTGACGTTAAAATTTTTAAAACCCCTTTACAACCCCAGATTTTTGGAAAAATCATTTTCATAGGGGAAATTCCTGTGGGGAAGGGACAATATCAGGGTGTCATTTTAGGTAGCGAAGTATCAAATTCTTTTTATGGGGCGAGGCAAAAACCGGGGTTTTTTCCGGGAAAAGGATTTTTAGAAATTATAATCCCAGAATAAGGGGGTGAAGTGTTTTTTTTTGGGCGGGTTTGTTTAGACCCTCAAAATTTCAAAGGGGCTTAAGGCCCTAAGGGGACCTATCCTGGTGGGAAAAAATGGAACCCCCCAAAAAAAAAACAAATACACTATCCACAGAAAACAAACAGAACATCAACTGAAAAACATGAAGAGAAACGATAAAGATAAGAAAAGAAATATAAAGAAAGAGAAAACTGTGCTCAGGGGGCATTTTTAAAAAACCCGCCCCTCTTTTGGCGCAAAAGAAAACCTTAATTTTTTCTAAAAAAACCAGATAAAAAGTAAAATTTAAACCCCCTTTTAAGGGACCTTAGGAAACCCATACGTCCGGGGTTTTTTGGGGGGGTTTTCGCACCTGGACGAGGGAAACGCCTGGGAATCCCCGGAACTCAAGGGGAAAGAGTTCGCGCGATCGGCGCGGGTGTCAGTTGTAAAATTACTTTCTGACACCCCCGCCCGCCCCGCCCCCCGGCGCCCCGGGGGGGGGGGGGGGGAAAAGGGGTTTTAACCCCTTTTTACCCGCGAAGATGGGTTTTTGGCAAAAAACCAAAGGGGGAAACGCAGGGGGGAGATCCCCCTCCCTGCTTCTCTGTCGGCTGAGGTTTAAGGGGCGCAAGGGAATCCCCTCGATCCGGCAGCTCCTGCCCCTTGAGAGCCAGCACAAGGGGCGAAAAATTTGCCTTCCGGTTTTTCTGACTTTCACAAACCCGGGGGCCGTCCCCGGTGGGAAAGGGCCCCGGGGCACCGTGATGCCCAGTTGTCATGGGAAAACCGTTTGGGAAAAAAAACAATGCATGATTCCTATTAAATGAGAGATTAAAGATCTCTAAATTCAAATCCCCTGGGGGGGAAAAGTAAAAAAAAAAATTTGAAAAAGTGAAAAACAATTAAAACACAAACAAAAAAAAAAAAAAAAATACGTACACCCGCCCTTTTCCCCCTTTTAAAAACGCCCCAAAAAATAAAAAATTTAAAAAAAAGGGGGAAAAACCATATTTCGTACCCCCCCGCTTGCGTAACGACCACCCCTAAAAAAACCCTGTCATTTTAAATTTAAAACCTGTACGGGAAAAACCCGAAAAAAAAAAAAAAAACACCCCAGAATTTAAGATGATTTTTTCATTCCCGCAGCACTTAAAATGGAAAAAAAAGGCGATAAAAAAACCCCTAAAAAGTCAAAAAGTTGAAAACCAAATTTTAAAAAACGTAAATTTAAAAAACTTTCAGTTATCCCGCAAAAAAAAATCCCTTTTACAGTTTCTGTATCCCGGGAAAAAAAAAAAAAGAAAGCTCTCAAAGATTCGAGGGCATAAATATTTTTTTTCCCAACAAAAAAATTTTTTTTCTTTTTTTTTTTTAAAGTTTTCAAATAAAAAAAAAACTAAATAAATGGGGAAACGCCAAAATCGTATTTGGAACCCAAAGATTTAAAGCTAATTTAATCCGGTTTACTGCCGGGGGAAACCCTTTTAAAAAATTTAAAAAATAAAAAACACAAATGGGGTTTGCAGTATTTTTTTCCCCCTTTGGCCTCCAAAAAAATGGTTTAAAAAAAAGGGGGTAAAAAACCCCTTGCCCCCAAAAATGTTTCCCTAAAAAAAAACGTCAACCCATCTCGCAAAAAACAAGTCCCAAAACAAACCCCAACCAAAAAAATTTTAAAAAGTTATGGCTCCCCCGGGACTAGGCGATAAAAAAAACGTATTTTCCTGGTTGAAAATAAAATTGTTTTTTTTGTAAAAAGAATAAAACAAAAAAAAAATTTTAACAAATTGGGTTTCAGTGAAAATGTATTGCCCTCTAAAGTAAAGCTACCTGTCATATAACCTTTACGTGACCGCTATAAAAAAAAAAAAATAAAAAACATTTCCCAAAGATTGCTTTTTATTTTTTTCCCAAAAACTTAAAAAAACCCTTAAAAAAAGGAAAATGCACCCATATGCCCCCCCCTAATGGTACCAAAAATAAAAAACTTAAAACTAAATCCCGCAAAAACAACCCCATACACACCCTCGGGCACACCAGCAAAAAAAAAAAAGTTATGGCTGTAGAAAGGACAACTTTAAAAAGGGAAATTTTTTTTTATAGACGAAATTTCTAAGGTGTAAAAGTTTTTTAAAAAAAAAAAAACCTATATAAAATTTATATCATTTTAATTGAAACCGGACCCTATAGTAAAGTTATCACATCTTTTAACACTCCCGGGCCCGAATGCTGTAAAATTGAAACTCAAAAAACAAGGGCAAACTGCTTTTTTCCCCCCCCATTTTAAAATTGCCCCAATGCTAAAAAAAAAAATAGGGAAAAACA
Organism: Phyllomedusa bahiana; assembly: GCA_025379985.1. NCBI lineage: Eukaryota > Metazoa > Chordata > Amphibia > Anura > Hylidae > Phyllomedusa > Phyllomedusa bahiana. The sequence goes on along the minus strand of JAODAL010048538.1, from coordinate 3,385 downwards.
CCTGGGGCATCCAAAATGCCCCGTCAACCCTTAGTTGAGATCCCTGAGGGGTGTTGAACCCAAAAAATGGGGCGACTTCTGGAAGGTTTCGCCTTTTCTGCAAATTTGGGGGTTTTTGAAAAATTGCGACAGGGGCCCACCAAAAATTGCTTTCCCAAAAAGCCCAAATAGCTCCCCTTAAAGCCTTGCCAGCGCCAAACACCCATTTTTACACCCACTTTTTTGGGTTTATTGCCAAAATTTGGAAGAAATTGCTTAAAAAAAAGTTTTTAGGGTTCTTTTTTCCGGGGAAATTCCTTGTATATAGAAACATTTTAAGCAAAAAAATTTGCAGTTTAAAAAAAAAAAATTTTTTTTAATTTTCACCCCCTTTTTTGCAAAAAAAAAATTTGTAAAATCACCTGTGGGGGTTAATACTAAATGCACCCCGGGATAAATTCTTTAAAGGGGGTTTTTGGTATTTTCCAATATGCGGTTATTTGGGGGGTTGTTTTTAAATTTTTAGAAACCTTAGGGGTCCCCCAAACCTAAAAGGGGCGCCTCAAAAAAAACGTATTAAAAATGAGCCCCCCAGGGGTATAGTGGGTTTGTTCTCCTATTCGGGGGTTTTTAATGGGGAGCCAAATAATGCACAAGGGCCAAAATGGGAATCTCAAAAAACGGCAAAACCTTTTGGGGAAATTTTGATTTTAAAGGTTGCATTTACCTATCACATTTCCCTTTATTCCAGTGAATAAGGGAAAATTTGGAAAGTCGAAAAAAAAAGTGAAATTTTAAAATTTTTTAAACCCCACTTTGCTTTAATTTCTTGGTGAAATTTCTGAAGGGTATCAAACTTCCAAAATAGTGTTTTAAATTTTTTAAAGGGGGAAAGTTTTTTTCAGATGGGAACCCTTTAGGGAGGTATTTTAAACATGAGGCCCCTCAAACCACATCAAAACTGGAGTGGTCCCAAAAAAAAATTTTTTTTGGAAATTTTTTTAAAAATTTTAAAAATTTAAATACTAATTTTCAAAACCCTCTAATGCCCGTTAAAAAAAAAAAAAACACATTTAAAAAAATAAACCCAAACCTTAGTGGAAAAAAGGTAGTTTGGCTAGTTAAAAAAATATATTTGGGGGAAATTTAAATTCTGTCTTGCCCGCAAAAAAATTTTTGCAACTTTCAAAATCGCAAATTTTCCAAATTTTCATAAAATTTTTGAAATTTTTCACAAACAAACAAGGATTTTTATGGAAAAAAATTTTTTACAAAACTTAAAGCCCAATGTGTCACGGGGGAAAACAATCTCTGAATACTTGAAAAAGGAAAAAAGGTCAAAAAGTTATTCTCAATAAATTAAATTTGTAAATTTTTCCCAAAAAGGGGGCTGTGCCCAGGAAGGTCAAAAACAGGTTTGGGTCCTTAAGGGGTTAACTATGAAAAAGCGTAATCAGTATTGTTAATAGACAGTTTCTAAAACAAACCCGGCAGTAACAGGTTTTTTTTCTTTTCATTTTGGGCCTCTTTAACTTTTAGTTATGCTCTCCCCTGTTTTCAACATGATTTTAAAAGGGAAATTTGGGGAGAAGAGGGGGAAAAAGAGGAAACCCCAAACCCCCCCAGCCCCAAAACACCCCACCCCCGAGGCAATAAGACAGAGGTAAAAGCTGTAAACCTAAAAAATTAGCTTACTGTTGTACCTAAATATCTCTTCTAGACTCCCCCTTTCGGGTTTGGTAATTTTTAAAAAACCCCTTTTAAAACCCCTTTAAAGGGGGTTTTTTTCCCACGTTTTAAGTTGAGTGGGTCCCCCAAAAAGGATATTTAAATCACTTTCAAAATATATTGTTAAAAAAATTTTGGGAGTCTAAAGGAGCAACGGGCTCCCTTCCCTTTCCCCCTTTTTGTTTTTAAAAAAGCTTCATTTTTAGAAAAGACCTGGGCCCCTGGCCGGGCTTGGGTTCAGAACACATTCTTACTGAAAAGGAGCGGGTGAAAAAGTTTTAAAGGGGAAAGGGGGTAGAAATTTTTGTTGTTTTTTGAAATACAAAAACCACTTTTTGTAGTGTGATTTTTTTGATTTGACCCCCTGCTTATTGATAAACAGAGAACATGAAAAAGCTTTCAAACGGCGTGGAGAAAAGGTGTTTTTTTGGGTATACAGAATCCCCTGGGTTGTATTTTTGGATTTTTTTGGGGGGTGAACATTTCCCCACAAATCCCTTATGCGGCTCTGTGTTTCGGCTGTGTCTCTGGGCTCTCTCAGCTCAGGCTTGTTTACTATTGCTTCTTAGCAGATAAGGCAAAACCCCTTTAATCCACATCCCAGTGGGAATTTCAATATGCATTGTGCTGCCATGCAAAATATAATCAGAAGATAAACAAAGCAAAAACCTCCCATTACATCTGGACATAACAGTATCCTTAAAAATTATTGGGTTCCCTGTTTGGTATCGGGCCACAGCAAAAAGGGTGGGTTTGGGGCAGTAAAAAAACCCTTTAAATAAGTTCGGCATGATAAATTTTATCCCCCATTTCTAAAGGGGTTTTAGATTTCTATCAGTCCTTTCCCCTTGGGGGGGAAGGGCCCCAAAAGGGGGAAGGGGAAGGGGTGGGGGTTTAATGTTTTTTTTTCCTTGCGGAGGGGAAATGCCGTTGCGGGTGTCAAAACCTTTTTACCTCCCCCCTGCTCATCAAGGTAAAACGGGAAATTCAGGTTTTGGGTTCCCCCCCTTTTAAGGGGGAAATTTGGGAAAAAAAAACCGGGGGAAAAAAAACCCCTATTTGTTCGCCCATTTTGAGGGGGGCAATTTTAAATAATCAAAAAATCAAATCCCAACCCTTGGGGAAATTTGGTTTAGAGAAAATTGTCCTAAATGCTGGCCCCCCCGGGTGCCTCTTCCCAGAAAAGTCCTCAAAATAAAAGCACTCTGGGAGTTCGTATTAGGGGGGGTTTAAAACCCAGTTTGCAATAAATCCATAGTATCTCCACTGCTGTTGTAATCTAAGAACTTCATGAAGGCTGAGATTTTGCCTTCTGATTAGAAGGGCGCCCCGGCCCTACTCAAAATGTGCATGTTTCGCTGAAAGGGGTTTGTTTGAGAGTTGGGAAAATCCCTAAAAAATTTTTTCTGAAGGCAAAAAGGGAACACAAAAAACTCGGGGGCCCAAACCCATCCTCAAATTACTCCTACGGGAGCAATTCTCCAGGTTCTCAATATACTTTTCAATAACCTTTTTGGTTTTTTTGGTTGTGGCCTTTTTTTTAAAGCCAAGGCAAAAATTTTCATTCTGGGGAAAGTAAAAAAACGCTACACTAGCATCCCCGGGACGATTTTGCATGAAGTTGTTCATGGGTGTTTCCTGCGGCTCACAGTTCGAGTCGCTGGCGCACCCGTGCTCT
>JAODAL010048537.1:0-28922 GCA_025379985.1 Phyllomedusa bahiana | reverse complement strand
AGGGGGGGGGTACAGCGAATGGCAAGCAGTTAGGGGGGTTTCTAGGGGGGAGGAGGGGGTGGGTGAGCAAAAAAGGAAGGTGGGGGGGTTGGGAGAGATGCCCGCATGAGAAGCAGGAGAATGAAAAGAGACAGCAGATGGGTCAGTGATGAATATGAGCGGCGTTTGTGCAGTAAAAATTTGAGCTGGAGGTTTGGGGTGGTTGTAGAGGGTAATTAGGGTGTGGGATGAGTACTTAGGTGAGGGAAAGGAGAGAGGAGCTTATGTGGATAAACTTGTCTGAGGGCAAGATAGGGTGGTAAGCTAGGAGGCAGAGGGCGGCAAGGTAGATAGTAATAGCAAGCATGGTAAATAAGGAGTATGCAAAGAAGTGTAGCAACTTACAAAAAGGCGAGAGTCCCTGCTCCCTTCTGCTCACTTCCGGTTTTCTAGAATTAAACTACTAAAAAACTTTCATGTACAAAATAGCTGGTAAAAAAATTCCTCTGAATTGTACAAGGGAGGTACAGGAAAACTTAAACCAGATGTAGGTTTTCAGAGGACATGGAGTATGGAGCACGGACAGAGAACAAAGTACAGAGACAATTTCCTCCAGCACGTTGAGTAAAATGAGAAAAAGAATGCCAAGAAAAAAGGGCGTTTACCACCAGTATTTCCGAGTGAAGCTCAATTGGTCCGCACTCATACGGAGGGGCAAGCGCTACCCAGGACAGGGACAGTATATGTCCGTGAACTAAAATGGTGGTTGAAAGACTCCTTTTTCCCGGCACTTTTTAATCTGGGTCATGCAGGTTTGGGGCTCATGCGATCGCCCAGGACAGGTATAGTCTATGTCCAGTGAAACTAAAAGGGTGGTTGACAGTCTCCTTGTGCCGGCACTTTTTAATCAGGGACCATGCAGGTTTGGGGCTCATGCTGCGGCCCAGGACAGGGATAGTCAATGTCCAGTTTAACTAAAATGGTGGTTGAACGACTCATTTTTCCGGCACTTTTTAAATCTGGGGGTCATGCAGGTTTGGGGCTCATTCTGTGGCCCAGGACAGGGATAGTCCAATGTCCCGTGAAACTAAAATGGTGGTTGAAAGATCCTTTTTCCGGCACTTTTTAATCTGGGGTCATGCAGGTTTGGGGCTCATGCTGTGGCCCAGGACAGGTAGTCAATTTCCAGTGAAACTAAAATGGTGGTTTAAAGACTCCTTTATCCGGCACTTTTTAATCTGGGGTCATGCAGGGTTTGGGGCTCATGCTGTTGGCCCAGGACAGGTAATGTCAATGTCCATGAAACTAAAATGGTGGTTCAAAGGACTCCTTTATCCGGCACTTTATAATCTGGGGGTCATGCAGGTTTGGGCTCATGCTGTGGCCCAGGACAGGTATAGTCAATGTCCAGTGAAACTAAAATGGGGTTCAAAGACTCCTTTTCCCGGGACTTTTAATCTGGGGTCATGCAGGTTTGGGGCTCATGCTGTGGCCCAGGACCCGGGGTAGTCAAAGTCCATTCAACTAAAATGGTGGTTGAAAGACTCCTTTTTCCGGCACTTTTTAAATCTGGGGGTCATGCAGGTTTGGGACTCATGCTGTGGCCCAGGACTGGTATAGTCAATGTCCAGTGAAACTAAAATGGTGGTTGAAAGACTCCTTTTGCCGGCACTTTTTAATCTGGGTCATGCAGGTTTGGGGCTCATGCTGTGGCCCAGGACAGGTATAGTCAATTTCCAGTGAAACTAAAATGGTGGTTCAAAGACTCCTTTATCCGGCACTTTTTAATCTGGGGTCATGCAGGTTTGGGGCTCATGCTGTGGCCCAGGACAGGTATAGTCAATGTCCAGTGAAACTAAATTGATGGTTCAAAGGCTCCTTTTTCCGGCACTTTTTAATCTGGGGTCATGCAGGTTTGGGGCTCATGCTGTGGCCCAGGAGAGGTATAGTCAATGTCCAGTGAAACTAAAATGGTGGGTGAAAGACTCCTTTTTCCGGCACTTTTTAATCTGGGGTCATGAAGGTTTGGGGGCTCATGATGTGGCCCAGGACAGGTATAAGTCAATGTCCAGTGAAAACCAAAATGGTGGTTGAAAGACTCCTTTTTTCCGGCACTTTTTTAATCTGGGTCATGCAGGTTTGGGGCTCATGCTGCGTTCCAGGACAGGGATATTCAATGTCCAGTTCAAGTAAAATGATGGTTCAAATCATACTGCCTTCTGGCACTTTTTAATTTGTGGGTCATGCAGGTTTAAGGCTCATGCTGTGGTGCAAGACAGGGATAGTGAATGGTCTGTGATTTTTTTCTGTGGCTTTTATAACCTAAGTGTGTTGCCTAAGATGTAGCACGTATCCATTTGACTGTTGTGGATGTTAATTCCAGCTTCTCCAGCCCTGGTTGGGTGTAAGAATGAAGGTGTTGTTGCTCTCCCATAGACTTTAATGGTCATCGGTCATAATCTATCATCGACCATCGAATATCTTGTCGATGATGGTCGACTATCGACCATCGACCGATGTCGATGGCCAACATAATCGCTCAACACTAGTCAGACTACATCAGCCATGACGCCTCACCCAAACTGTGGGAAATGAGTCAGGGTTCAAACTACCTGCCTCAGCCACTATTCTGATGCCGCCACCCGCCTGATGCCACACATCTGCTGACAGTTTCTGCATCTGCCACCAACCATCTTTACCAGGGACTGGTATTGCCACCCACCTCCACACTCTGTCATTGTGCCACTCTATGACCTCATGCTGCTGCTGCTGTTGCTGGTGCCATGACATCCACACTGTGTCATTGTGCCACTCTCTGACCTCATGCTGCTGCTGTGGCTGTTGCCATGCCCTCCACACCCTGTCATTGTGCCACTCTCTGACCTCATGCTGTTGCTCCTGCTGCCGTCACCTCCACTCTCTGTCATTGGGCCAGTCTGGGGCCTACTACTGTTTTACCACCTCTAGAATGTCATTTTGCCACTCTTGGACCTCATGCTGCTGCTGTGGCTGCTGCCGTGCCCTTCACACTCTGTCATTGTGCTATTGTCTCACTCATGCTGCTGATGTGGCTGCTGCAGGAGCCCTCCACACTGTGTTCATTGTGCCAATCTCTGACCTCATGCTTGCTGCTGCCGTGACCTCCTCTTCTATGTCATTGGTTCCACTATGTGGCTACTATCTGTTTTTGCTATTCTCCAGAATTTCTTTGTGACACTGCCTGACCTCATGCTGTGCTTGAGGGCTAGCTGCCCGTGCCATCCTCACTTGTCATTGTGCCATCTGTCTGACCTCATGCTGCTGCTTGTAGGCTGCTGCCTGACCTCCACTCTTGTCATTGTGCACTTGTTGCCTACTCCTGTTTTTGTCACCTCCAGAATGTCATTGTGCACTGCCTGACCTCAGGCTGCTGCTGTGGCTGCTTGCCGTTGCCCTCTACACTCTAGTCATTTTGCCACTTCTAGTCCTCATGCCTGTGAATGTGGCTGATGCCGTGCCCTCCACAACTGTGTCATTGTGCCACTCTGTGACCTACCTTCCTGTTTTGCCCACCTACAGATATGTTCATTGTGCCACTCTGACTCATGCTGCTGCTGGGGCTTGCTGAAGCGATTCAAAGAGCGGCGGCAGTCATCTGCGGTTGTCATACTAAAACAAAAAATTGTTATTTTGAAGACACAAACCAAGCTCCTCTGCATTTTTAAGCATGGCCAACGTTTACAGCACCCTGCAGCTCTGTGCAACCTGGAAAATAGCTGTTTTTTAACGCGATTCAGCCCAAAGGTAATTCGGAACCGAAAACAATTTTTCGGAAAAAAATTCGGGGGGTCACCGAATTTTTGCAGAAATTCGCCCATCGTACCCCTGGACGTGACTTGTTTGTGGAGGCAGCTAGGTGTAGCGCAGGAAAACTAAATCGTAAGGAGGCTCGTTGTCGGGGGACAGGGAGGAAGTCAGGGGTCTGGCCGGACAAGGTTTGTGGTCGAGGACCACAGCAGGAAGGTTCTGGGCAAGGCGGGCAACATTAGTGGTCGAGGGACGGAGGCCAAATTGTTAAGTACACGGTAATCAGAACAAGAAACGTCAGGAAAGCATTTCTCAGTAGCTAATTGCACTAAAGATCCGGTGCTGGGCACAGGAAGGGGCAGGCTTTAAATAGGGGCCGCGACCGGCAATGGAATTTACCAGTGCGCTAGCCCTTTAAATTTAACAGGAGGCGGGGACGCGCACGCCGAGAAGCAGAGACACAGTCAGGGGCATGGCCGGGTAAGTTGGAGCGAGCGCTTGCACAATACGACACGCGGGGGGATAAGTGACATGTCAATTACTAGCAGTGAATACGTGCCGCTAGTAATGAATGTCTACTGCCCCGCAATTGTGCCGTGTGAACTTAGCCTAAGAGTTAGACTATTGATAAATCCGCCTCATTGTTATAAAAGGAATGTGATTTAGAGAGAATAGTTATAGCTAGTGACAAAGCTGTGGTTAAGATGCCAATGAGCAATTTTGGCACAACATACTGGAGTAACATAGGGCATGCAATAGGTGGGATAAGGAAGAGAAATATTGTCAGCATGTCTAGCAAGATTTATTAAATTAATCATGCATCATGAGCCGCTGTGATAATTTTTTGCATCTTTCACGTGCCTGCTTTTGTTTCAGGCTGACTTTAAGACAGCATTAATAAATGTACCCCATTGTATCTAGGCACTGTGCCCAGGCTCATGAATGTGATCACTGTCACAACTGTTGAATATATTCCTGTTGCAATTCTCAACAGGTTTTTTTGGGGATTTATAGTGTCTGAAGCCCAATGTATTAAATGACATGATTGAGTACTATTTTTGTTTCATTTATTATTTTTTATTATATTTTATTCACCTGTCTCTGTGATGATTTGGTTGTATCCATTAACTATATTTTTTCATCCTATTTCTATTATGTGCCTTTCATCCATTGGTCATACTTACAGTTTGTGATTTATTATGTCACTTGTTTGTTTATATAAATATTCATGAGCTGAGCAACATTTTATACCTTCTTTGGGCTATCTTTATTTATTTATTCCAATATACTTTTTGTTTGACACATTTATTTTTTATTTTTGTTTTTACAAATTTTTGCTTGTAAAGGGGTAAACCTTCTCCTTACCCCTTGTGTATGAGACTCTGAATATTTCCAATTAAGTAATGGCACTTCAATAGTATGGTTTGTCATGTATGTCTTTTGTGCATATGCCATATAAATAACATGAACTGTGCCCTTGCACTGTCAGAGCATCCAAGTTGTATTGGGCTAAAGGACTGTAATAAATGGCTTTACCACTGTTTCCTGTCAGAGTAGCTGGGCAGTTAAAATGATAGTTTCCTGGCTGCCAACATATGGGAGAAGATGGCAGCACCAGTGCAGTCCCAGAAAGCTATAAACATAAAAGTTTTGTGGTCCTACAACTCTGGTGGGACTTTGAGGGACATCCATTGAGGGATTGCAGATGTGGCATGTTGTGTTGTAAAACCTAGTGGCGACATGAATAATTTTTGATGTTAAGATGACAATTTTTATGCGCAAAATAATAGTATAAAATGTGCCTGATTTATGAACCCTCTCTACTCTACCTTGAAGGTGGTTTACCTGTTCCAGCAGGAATGCGCCTAGAATTGCTGTACTGAAGCTATAAATCTATAGTTTCGTACAGTTCTAGTGCGCCCCGCCTCCCGCGCACCTCCCGAAATCAGACGCATTACAAAGTGCTGCGGGCGCTCTGTAATGTACCTGATACTGCCATAAGGGCGATGTAAAACTATAGCGAACGGGGCTGCGCTACCTGTTGGGCTGAAAAGATGACTTTTGGCGCAGCCCTGTTAATACATGTCGCCCTTCATGTACTATCCTGTACCAGTGATTTTACCTTCAGTTGTGTGTGTGTGTCTATATATATATATATATATATATATATATATATATATATATTTCATCGAGGAAAGACGTTCCAGCCTACATTGCCATCTTACTGTGCACCATGATAGCTTTTTAGAACAGTGGTATGAGGTCAGTGGAACACATATGTCTTGCTTGTTGCTCAGTGGTTTGTATCGACACCGTTTGCCAGCCTAGGCTTGGAATTAAAAGTCCTGTTTTACTAGGAGTACAGAATTAATCAATTTGCTCAATTTTTCCAACAATACAACCTTTATGTGCAGAGGTTGGGTTCTGCCCCCTTTTGCTATTTTCAACTTCATCATTGTTCTCCTAACTACTAGGAAACTCAACCTTGAATATTGTTAACAATTTGGCCTACGCGTGTAGTGGTCTGCCAGCGTGATAAACCTTTGTCTCTCAGTTCAAGGATTCTATCCCTCTCAGTTTACAATTAGCGAGAACTGTTACATCAACAAACAGGAGGGTATGTTTGTATTTGTAACCATTGTCCCATTGTTTAACACCTTGCTTAAAAATAATTTTTTGTCTAAGCTTGTTGTTGATGCACAAGTAACATGCAATAATGATATTTTTTAACCATAATTTGACCATATTATTTTATATCCATACACACCCTATTTTTTTTGCCTGAAAGTAGTTACTGTACATGCCTTATTGTTACTGTTATTAGTAATGTTACTATTTCACATTGCTGTTCCCCTCTCCCTTTGTTGATGTCTTCAATAGCATAACCCCTTCCAACCATGTGAAAATCATACGCAGCATACTAGGTCTGTTGACCTTGACAGGCTCTTGGGACCTCTAGGGCTGTTGGCATTTTAATATACTTTTCCATTTCTGTTAAACTCTGTTCAAATACAGTGGGTCGAAAATTTATTTTTTTTCTCATTTTTAAATGTTACAATCACAAATGTAAATGTATTTTATTAATATTTCATGTGATAGAGCAACACAAAGGGACAAGTAATTGTCTTGCTTTCAAGAAGAGATTTTTTCTTGCCACTCTTCCATATTACTGCCAGATTTGTGGCCTACACAACTAATAATTGTCCTGTGGACAGATGGTCCATCCTGAGTTGTGGATCTCTGCAGCAGCTCCAGAGTGACCCCCGGCCTCTTGTCTGATTCTCTAATTAGTGCTCTTCTTTTCAGTTTAGGTGAATGCCCATGTCTTGGTAGGTAAGCAGCAATGTCATTCTCCTTCTATTTATGGATGCTCCATGAGATGTTTAGAGTGTGGGCTTTAAAAAAAAGAAAAAAACTAAAAGTAAAAAACTAAATACATGCCACAACTTTATCTCTGAGCTGTCTGGTGTGCTCCTTGGTTTTTAAGATGCTGTTTATTCACAAATGTTCTCTAACAAACAGCTGAGGCCTTCACAAAATAGCTTTAGTTATACAGAGAATAAATTACATACAAAGGTACTCTATTTACTAATTATGTGAATTTGAAAGACAATTGGTCACACTGGATTTTATATAGGGGTATAAGAGTACACAGGGATGAACACATATGCACACAGTGTCAGACTTGCCCACCGGAGGACCAACACATACTGCTGCGGCTCGGACATTGTTTTCAACTGCATGCGCAACTTCGAGATACATGCTAGAAACATGCTGTGGAGCTCAAGGCCCACCAGGGAACTGCCAGCTCTCCATTTGGGCTCAGAGCTCCATGCCATGTTACTAACTGTATGTGCATCCTTTAGACTCACATACACAGGGCCGTTCCTAGGCTAAATTTCACTCAGGGCGAGGTGAAGAAATTTCACCGGCCCCCCCCCCCCCTCCCAACTTCCCCCATGTAACATAATGTGCCATAATGAAACACAGTTCATCACCATCAACCAAAGCCAAAATATAAAGAAAGCTTTACCACAATGTGCTACATATAAAACTACTAGATAATAGTCATACAGTTACCAAATAACACTGCTACACCAACCAGAATCCCAAGACCACTAAGACGCATATCACCAGCACACAGTGACCGAATAATAAAACCACACCGTGACCACATATCACCACATAGTGACCAAATACAGCAACACCGTGACCACATATCACCACCACATAGTGACTGAATAATACAAACTGACCATTACTGAATACAAACCATTATACTTCAACCAATATTACCGGCATCAGTGGTGGATACCAGCTGTTCACAAGCTCTGCAGACATATAAGAGATTACAGTAAAGCTATATCTAGTGACTCACAGGAGACGTCTCTGAAGAGTTGGTCTCTTTCTCGTCTTCTTTTCCATCTCTCCCAGACGCCATGACGACTACTCCCGACTTTTCACTGTAAAATTTACAAAACAAATATCTTAAGACTCCTCACTTTATCAGCACTTCTCTACCAATTCCTATCTCTATACAAACTCCCCATCTATAGCACCTCATATGGTAGCCATGTAATATGGCCCCTGTAGCCAGGTAGTAGCCCCCTATAGCCAGGTAGTAGCCCCCTGTCGCCAGGTAGTAGCCCCCTGTAGCCTTTGATGCCCCCTGTAGCCAGTAGATGCCCCCTGTAGCCAGTGATGCCCCCTGTAGCCAGTAGATGCCCCCATAGCCAGTGATGCCCCTGTAGCCAGTGATGCCCTCTGTAGCCAGTATTATGCCCCTGTAGCCAGTGTGCCCCCCTTGTAGCCAGTGATGCCCCCCCTTGTAGCCAGTGTGCCCCCCTTATAGCCAGTGTCCCCCCATTGTAGCCAGTGATGCCCCCTTGTAGCCAGTGTGCCCCCATTGTAGCCAGTGTGCCCCACTTGTAGCCAGTGTGCCCCCATTGTAGCCAGTGATGCCTCCCTTGTAGCCAGTGTGCCCCCATTGTAGCCAGTGTGCCCCCGTTGTAGCCAGTGATGCCCCGTTGTAGCCAGTGTTACCCCCTTGTAGCCAGTGTGCCCCCTGTAGCCAGTGATGCCACCCTTGTAGCCAGTGTGCCCCCCTTGTAGCCAGTGATCCCCATTGTAGCCAGTGTGCCCCCCTTGTAGCCAGTGTGCCCCCATTGTAGCCAGTGTGCCCCCTTGTAGCAGTGTGCCCCCCTTGTAGCCAGTGATGCCCCCCTTGTAGCCAGTGTACACCCCTTGTAGCCAGTGTGCCCCATTGTAGCCAGTGTGCCCCCATTGTAGCCAGTGTGCCCTCCTTGTAGCCAGTGTGCCCCCCTTGTAGCCAGTGTGACCCCGTTGTAGCCAGTGTGCCCCCCTTGTAGCCAGTGTGCCCCCCTTGTAGCCAGTGTGCCCCCCTTGTAGCCAGTGATGCCCCTGTAAGTAATTCTAAAATAACAAAAAAGTACTCACCTCGGTCCGCGCGTCCCGGTCCGTAGCTGCTCAGCGGTGGGAGCTGCTGAGCGGTGTAAGCAGCTTGATGTCATCACGCTGCTTACGCTGCATGCAGCTCCCAGGGATCTCCTCGGCGGCAGAGCTGCCAGCCCCCTGCGGCGCTGTGTTTGTATCGTCGCTCAATGAGTGCCGATACATACAGGGGAGGAGGCAGGACGGTAATGATCCGTCCCGCCTCCTCCTTGTACCGGCAGCTGCTGGCTCTGCGCGACTGTTATAAAACAGTGGCGCAGAGTCAGGGCCGTTCCTAGGGGCGGGCGGACGCGGCGCCCCCCGCCCTGCTCGCCCCTAGGAACAGCCCTGCACATACAGTTGACAACCGACTACAGTGAGCAACAGGCAAAGCCTATTGCCCACAGTAGTAAACAGCACAAGTGGTGTGATGTACTGATCACACCTCCTGGAAAACATTAGACCTAGGCCTGAGGCTTTTGGAAAGGAAACGCTGAGAGCAGCGAACACAAGCTCCGTTTCAAATTGTTTAGCAGGAGAACAGGGAGAGGTGAGTATCTTTATTATTTTTATGAACAATTAGAGATCCTATATATCTACCTAGAGGGTTCTGCCTACTTTCAGGGCCTATATATTTATCTAAAGGGGTCCTACCTTTCTACGAGGGCTTATATATTTATCTACAGGGCAGTATACCTACATACATGGGGCCTAACTACAGGAGGCCTATATATCTAACTACAGTGAGCATTTATAACTACCTGGGGTGTATATATCTACCTTACTACTTGGGGCCTCTATACCTACCTACCCACTAAATAATAGAGATCCCGTATACCTACCTTCCTAACGGAAGGACTTATATACCTATCTACCTACTTTGTCACCTATATTGTTATCCAATATGGGAGGTAACCAACCTATGGGGGGCTAGATACCTTCCTACCCAATAAGGGGCCATTTACCTATATACCTACTTTACAGCGGGTCATAAATCAGGCATATTCTATCTCTAAGGCGACATTTCTGGCTCAGGTATACCACTTTGAAAGTTCCAGCAGTAATGCACCTAGAAATGTCGTAGCAAAGCTATAAATCTATAGCTTTGTATGGTTCTTGTGCGCCCTGCTTCCCGCACGGCGCCCAAAATCAGGCGCATTATAAAGTGCCGCTTGCACTCTGTAATTCGCCTGATATTGGCGTATGGGCCATTTAAAAATGTAGCGAACTGGGCTGTGCTGGATATTGGGCTGAAAAGACGCCAGATATCTCGTTCGGCCCCATTCCTAAATGCCGCCCTTAATTTTAAAAAGGCTCTTATTGAGGGCCACAATACAGGACATAGACTGGGAGCAGCTATTATCAAATTGTGATGAAGAAGCCAATTGGGAGTGCTTTAAATATACTCTGGGGAAATTGATAGTAATATATGTATTCCTATGGGTAATAAGTATTGATGATTCAAATTAAATCCAACATGGCTTCTACCTTTTGTTAAAGGACAATAAATGATAAAAAGGGCATTCAGAAATATAAGTCAGAGAGGTCCCTATTAGCCTTTGAAAATTACAAAGCTTAGTAAAATTTATAAAAAAAGTGATCAAATCAGCTTAAATACAAAATGAAAGGCAGGTGGCCAAGAACAGCAAAATAAACTCCAAGAAGTTCTTTAAACATATAAATGCCAAAAAGCAAAAAGTCAGAGCATGTAGGACCCTTAGATAACAGTAATGGAGAGTTGGTCATTGGGGATCAAGAGAAGGCAGAGCAAGTAAATAGATTCTTCAGCTCTGTATATACCAACAAGGAGAAAGTAGCTGATGTGGGCAGGCCCAGTGTGGATGTAGGTGGTGTAAGTACAAATGGGAGTGGTGTTAGATCTGACAGGAGTGGGCCCGGCTGTAGGATGTAGGTGGTGTCAGTACTAATAGGTGCAGTGCTAGAGCTGATAGGCGTGGGCCCGTGTGGATGTAGACGGTGCCAGTACTGTAAATACATTATCTGATATAATTTATTGGCTGAGTGTAGAAATGGTCCAAGCCAAGTTAAATAAACTGAATGTGATCAAGGCTCCAGGCCCAGATGGCTTACACTCAAGAGTTCTTAAAGAGTTCAGCTCGGTTATCAGTGTGCCCTTGTATATGATATTTAGAGATTCTCTGGTGACTGGTATAGTGTTTGGAGACTGGCGCAAGGCAAATGTAGTTCCCATCCTCAAAAAAGACTCTAAGTCTTTCCCAGGTAATTATAGACCACTCCAGTAAATTTGACATCTATTGCGGGAAACCTATTTGAGGGGCTCATAAGGGACTATATACAAGAATATGTGGCTGAATATAATATTATAAGTGATTGCCAGCATGGTTTTACCAAGGACAGAAGTTGTCAGACCAACCTGATCTGTTTTTATGAAGAGGTGAGTAGAAGTCTGGATCGCGGGGCAGCTGTGGATACAGTGTTTTTAGACTTGGCAAAGGCGTTTGACACTGTCCCTCATAAGTGTTTGTTGGGTAAATTAGAATCCATTGGGTTAGAAATAACAGTGTGTAATTGGATTAAAAACTGGCTATGGGATCGTACTCATAGAGTGGTGATAAATAACTCCTACTCTGAGTGGTCACCGGTTATGAGTAGTGTGCCCCAGGGCTCAGTCTTCTTTTATTCACTGTATTTATTGATAATATAGTGGAGGGGATAAATATCACGGTTTCTATTTTTGCAGATGATACCAAGCTATGTCGTGTAGTGCAATCTATGGAAGATGCTCATAAATTGCAAGCAGACCTGAACACACTGAGTATTTGGGCATCCACTTGGAAAATGAGCTTCAATGTGGACAAATGTAAGGTTCTCATCTGGGTACGAATAATTTGCAGGCATCTTATGTCCTAGAGGGAGAAAAACTGATCTTGGCGTTCTTGTAGATCATAGACTACAGAACAGCATGCAGTGTCAATCAGCTGCCTCTAAGGCAAGCAATACTGTATATTGGCGTGTATGAAAAGAGGCATGGACTCGCGGGACAAGGATGTAATTTTACCGCTGTATAAAGCATTGGTGTGGCCTCGCTTGGAATATACTGTTCAGTTCTGGGCTACAGTTTATAGAAAAGATGTAATGGGGCTAGAGAGACTGAAAAGTCGAGCAACCAAACTTATAAAGGGACTGGAACATCTTATGAGGAGAGGTTAGAAGAAATGAATTTATTTAGTCTTGACAAAAGACAGCTCCGGGAGGACATGATTAATTTCTAAGTATATAAATGGTCCCTACAAAACATATGGGGAAAAATTATTTAATGTAAAACCCGCTCAAAAGACAAGGCGCCATTCTCTTCGGCTGGAGAAAAAAGGATTCAATCTCCAGAGGAGAAAAGCGTTCTTCACTGTGACAACTGTAAATCTGTGGCCTGGCCTGCCGTAGAAGCTGGTAACAGTGGGGAGGCTGGGCTTGAACTCTTTGTCTCCCTCCCTTCACACACATTTTCCCCACCCTTGGTTGAACTTGATGGATATGTGTCTTTTTTCAACCGTACTACCTATGTAACTATGTAACTTACCTACCTAATCAGGGGTGGGGGTGTGGATCTATATGCCTTTCTAATAAGGGCCAATATAACTTTCTAGTGTGATGGCCAACCTATCTGCCTAATTGGGGACTACATACCTACAAGGGAGTTTATCTATTCTCCTACCTGATTTTGGGGTGTGCATACCTATCATATTGCGGGTTTACTTACCTACTATATAGGGGCACTGAAGAAGACTATAACTTGGTACACAAATGGGAGAAGCATAGCTATTTTGTTGCACTTTTACTGTTAGAGGCACAAGGGGATCATCATTACTATTAGGGGCACTATGGATGAGGAATTTGTTCAGAAGTGAAGAACAGGTAGGGATATGCTCAAAAAGTCTAAGATGTTTGTGTAGTAATTTCCACAGGGCTAAGTCATGGCTGGAAGACGTCATCATTATGGTCTGGACCATACTGAGAAGAAAAAGGAAAGAGAATAACTCATCAGAGAAGGGGGCAACTAATCAGAGAAGATGCCACCTGGTTTTGCACAGTGCTGTTATTTGGTAAATTTATGACCATTATTTAGTGGTTTTATACTCAGTACTTTGTTTTATAGACTTTTGTATATTCTTATTTAAGTGAGGGAGACTCTGAAGCCAGAGCACTCCATCTTGTGACAGGTTAGGGTGACAGAGGCAGGGAGGCACAGTACAATAGCATTGGAGTGGGCCCCTAAAATCAAATCCTCTGGTGGGTCTTAGGCACCACAGCCTGACACTGTATGCATACCATACTTTTCAGCTTTTTAATTTGCAAAAATTTGGAAAAACACATCTAATTTTCATCACACTTCACAAATACTTGTATTGCTCTGTCACATAAAATATCAATAGTATACATTATAAATACTAGTTTATATTATATAATTAAATAGGTGGTCTTTCTCTATTGCTTTATTCTTCTGTATACCCAATTCATGACCACTGCACATTTTTCCAAAAAGTGTCTATTTCTTTTTATTAATTACTGATACATTGTGTGTATCTGCCCACCCTGTTATCATTAACGATTTGTTTATTTTTCAGTGTAAAATGCACCTGAATCTATGAAAGTAATTTTTGTGCGCACATGAATGGTGTATAAAGTTCGACGCTCCTAGCCTGTGTGTTTGACATTACGGAACTTTGGCGCATTGCTAATGTGCCAAACGTGTATAGGCTATAGATAGGCAGGAAATAAAAGGTATTAGAATAGCATGTCAGTGAATAGAAACTATGGTAGTGATCTTGCTTGGTGGACCACAGGTCCCAGCAAAACTTGTGGTATGCTGGCTCTTGCAGAATATAGAATAAAGGGTGAGGACAGCAAAAATAAATTTCAACATTGATCACCATCTGTTAAAAATGTATTTAATTTAATGTAGTAAAAAAATAAAAATCTGAACATTTTATTTTTAACATAATTCAGAAAAAATATAGGTCAGTGGGTTATTTAATTTAAAATTAATTTTAGATTCTATTAATTTTAAATACATTTAATGGGAGATAGTTTAATATTTTTAGGATATTATAGGCGACATGCATGAAATTTGGCATGTGAACACCAAATTTCATGCACATAATAATGGCATAGAATGTGCCTGATTTATGAACCCGCTCTACAGCGGGTCATAAATCAGGTGAATTCTAGAGCTAGGGCGACATTTCTGGCTCAGGTATACTACTTTCAAAGTGGTACACCTGTTCCAGCTGTAATGTGCCTAGAAATGTCGTAGCGAAGCTATAAATATGTAGCTCCGATTCTAGTGTGCCCGGGCTCCTGCACACCCCTCAGGATCGGGCACATTCTCAGGCGCCACAGCCGCTATGTAATAAGCCCGAGAATGGCATGTGGGAGATTTACGAACATATGAATGGGGCTGCACCTGATATCGGGCTGAAAAAACGCCAGATATCTGACGCAGCCCTCTTCATATATGTCACCCTATATCTTTTTAGATTGTATATGATAAAAAAAATCATTTATATAATTTTAATTTTACATAGTTTGATAATTATTTTATTATTGTACTAGTATAAGTTGAGGAATAATGGACATTTTTTGCCCTAATAGCAAATCTAGCTCCTCAGGCTCAGATAGGCCACATTGAAATAGGTCTGCCTTTTCAAGCAATAATGTGCCTAGTTTTGCCGACCCACATTCATATACTGTATGGGTAAGATGTATGTTTTTTGGCGCCCAGATGCTCAGGCACAGTCTAGTGCAAAAATGACAATTCAGGCTCAGGTAAACCACTTTTAAAGTGGTTTGCTTGTTGTCAAGGGTGCTTCTGCAAACCTCACACCGGGTGGCAGACACTCCCATGTCCCACTGGTGAGCGGCGCTGTGACGCGCAATTGTTCTGTGGGAGCGCTCACTCCTCTGCTCAGTCCCGGCTCTACTCACCTGTCCACGCTCCAGCCAATGTTTCTGCCTTTTGGCGCGCGCATCCCCATTCCCTAGGGCACACGCGTGTTAAATTTAAAGGGAAAGCACACCAGGTATTTGCGATCACCGGACACTGTCCCTATTTAACCCTGCCCCTTCCAACAATCAGCCATCTCTCCGCCATGATGCAGCATCTCCTCTCCAGTCAGCAGCAACATCTATCCTCTCTGGCTCCCTCTGCATCATCAGCTCCTGCATTGTTCGCCAGTCCATGGCTACATCTATCTATGCTGATGAAATTCAATGGGGACCCCAAGGCTTGTAGGGGCCTTTATCACCCAGTGCTCCCTGCATGTGGAACTGATGGGTAGTCAGTTCCCTAACAAAAAGTCTAATGTGGTTTTCATGGTCAGCCTCCTCTCCGGAAAAGCCCTGGCCGGGGATACTCCCCTCTGGGACAGAGATGACACGGTCATGGCCAACCTCTCCACATTAATAAGTGAGTTCCGCAGCGTATTTGAGGAACCAGCCCAAGCCTTTTCAGCCAAGATTGCCTTGTTGAACTTGCGCCAAGGAGACTATTCAATAGGCGATTATACAGTGCAATTCTGCACCCTGGCCTTAGAGTTGGCCTGGAACTATGCAGCATTGAAAGGCCTCTCCAGCCAGATCAAGGACGACCGGTCCGCCCGTGACCTCCCTTTTTCCCTGAGTAACCTTATCCGCCTGACCACTTGGATCAATATATGCTTTTCGGAAAGACAGAGTCATGGATCACGCCGCGGTCCCTGCCACGGCATCCTCTGGTGTCCTTGGCTCTATTCACTCATCTGTCCTGGCTCCTGCCAGTCCTGCAGCCGTTCCTGCTGGCAGGTCTGAGTCACCATTGCTTCCTCCATCTTGTGCGCACACGTACTCCCTCTAGGGGCACGCGCATGACACTGCACGGCATTTAAAGAGTCTGTGTTCCTATGTCCGGCCTAGTGACCTGTGACCTCTGACTTCTTAAGGAACTTCCTACCTCTTCTCTGGGTCAGTTTGTTGTTGTGTTTGCTCATACATAGAGCTTGACCCCCTGGCTGCTGTATCGCTGCTGTCTCATCTGTACGTTTACCAGTACGTTTATCAGTTCCTGCTGAACATCTGCACCAGTTTGCCAGATACCTGCTGATACCCGACGTCATACCTAGTCTGCTATCATCCTGGACTGTGGTGGGCCCAGGGGATCCGCCATACCCGGACGTTTACAGCCATCCCGGTTGGAAATTGTTGCAGTACGAACTGACCATAAATTATGGATCCCGCCAGAGTGACCCTGCCTGTCCTCGTAGCCATTGTGAACCGTCATGGCGTCCACCTTGAGCAATTGTTCCAGAAGCTGCAGTCCATTATCACCCATCTAGATGTTGTCTGCACTGGCATCTAAACTTGTTCCACCACCTGCTGTGGTTCTGCCTCCTGCTGCCATGTCCGGTCCCAGGCTGCACCTTCCTCTGCCTGCCCATTATTCCGGAGACCCCCATACATGTTGCGGATTCCTCTATCAGTTCACAATCCAGTTTGAGGTCCTGGCTCAACAGTTTCCTTCTGACCGTGCAAAGGTGGCCTTCATCATCAGCCTCCTGTCAGGTGAAGCCTTGGCCTGGGTCTCCCCTCTTTGGGAGAAAGGGAATCCGCTGACAGGGGACCTCCAGGAGTTCCTGAACAACTTCCGTAAAACCTTTGAGCTGCCTAGGCGCAACACATCTGCTGCATCCTCTCTGCTCCGGTTCCGTCAAGGCAACTACACTGTGGGCCAGTATGCCATCCAGTTCCGTACCCTGGCCTCCGAGCTTACTTGGAGCAATGAGGTCTTTGTTGCTGCCTTCTGGGGGGGCCTCGATGGACACATCAAGGACGAGTTGGCTGATCGTGACTTACCTACCACCCTGGACGACCTTATCGCTCTGGCTACCCGGATCGACATCAGTTTTACTGAGAGGGAGCTAGAGCTTTGCCAACAGCCAATGTCCACCCAGCCTCGCAAGCCTTCGCACCTTGTACCAGAAACCCCGAGTCCACCTCGCCTGTCACCTGCATTCTCACAAGATGAGCCTATGGAAGTCAACCGCACTCATCTCTCTACAGAGGAATGCACCCATCGACGCATCTTAAATCTATGTCTGTACTGTGGCAGCACCCATCATTACCTGAAGAACTGCCCAGTTCGCCCAGCTGCGCCCCGTTACCCCAAGTGCCTAGGTTTCATTGGTGAAGTGACCCTGAATAATGGTGTGTCTGCTCCTTCTCTGACCACTCCGGTCACTCTCCGTTTTTCATCTGGTGCTGCCTATGAAGTTCCTGCTCTGCTCAATTCCGGCTCCTCCGAGAACTTCATCCATCTGTCTCTGCTGGAGAAGTTCAGCTTGCCTGTCTCCCATCTAGAGAAGCCCCTACGTTTCTCATTTATCAACAGGGAGACTCTGAAGGAGCCAGTCCAGTTCCGTACCCTGCCTGTGTTTTTGAAGGTTGAAAGTTCCCACCAAGAAAAGTTGTCCTTCTTCATCCTGCCAAGTTTGTCTGCTCCAGTCCTGCTCGGGCTTCCGTGGTTCCAGTTTCACAGCCAATCCCTGGATAGGAAAACGGGTGAAGTTGCCAAACGGGGCGAGCATTGCCCATGTGGAGCAGCCCTGCACTCCCGTTTCTCTGCATGTTTCTGCTATTCTTCCTGTAGAGGAACCTCAAGTGCAAGAAGAGCCTCTGGTCTGTCAAGACACCTCTGATTCCCAACCACCCCAACCAACGCCAACGGTTTCTGCTTCTGCTCCCCAGATCCAAGAAGATATTTGGGACTCTCTGGACACCTCACCTGAAGACAGATCCTGGGATACCGAGGAGGTGGTTACCCCTGGTTGCTTTGTGGGTACCCGGCTAACCCGAAGGGGAGGGCTTAAGGGGGGTGCTGTCACGGTTCCCACTGCGGTCCCTGCTGTGGACCGTCAGTGTGCCCATGTCTTCTGTGTCCCGGCTGCTGCTGCGGCATCCTCTGGTGTCACTGGCTCTTTTCACTCACCTGTCCTTACTCCTGCCAGTCCTGCAGCCGTTCCTGCTGGCAGGTCTGAGTCACCATTGCTTCCTCCAGCTTCCTGTGCGCACACGTGGTCCCTCTAGGGGCATGCTCACGGCACTGCACAGCATTTAAAGAGTCTGTGTTCCTATGTCTGGCCTAGTGACCTTTGACCTCTGGCTTCTTAAGGAACTTCCTAATCTGCTCTGGGTCAGTTCATTGTTGTTGTGTTTGCTCATACATAGAGCTTGACCCCTTGCTGCTGTATTGCTGCTGTCTCATGTGTACGCTTATCGGTTCCTGCTGAATTTCTGCCGCTGCACCAGTTTGTCAGATACCTGCTGATACCTGACATCATACCTAGTCTGCTACCATCCTGGACTGTGCCATACATTTACCAGCTACACCTGGACTGTTCCATATGTTTAACGGCTACACCTTCGGTGCCCTGTGTCCGTTCCAGCACCAGCTATCCAGTCCTGCACTTCGGCTGCCTACCGCGAGTGTTGCCATCTGCACCAGCAGTGGGCCCAGAGGATCCACCATACCCAGACATTTTCCAGCCACCCCGGTTAGAAATCGTTACAGACAGGAGGAGCTTCGCCAAGAGCACGAACCGGCCAGGACATGTCGCCTAACCCATTTTGCCCCAGTATTACAAAGACCTCCACTGCAGCCCTCCCTGACGGCCATCGAGGAGGCCATCCAGGTGCACAGAGTCCACTTGACTTTGCAAGAGTTGTCGTGATGGCATGAATAGAATCTGTGCCTCTACTTTGCCAGTCCTGACCATTACCGCTGGGGCTTTCCTCTTCGTCCTTAATGTCCTGGAAACACATGCACCTAGGCTACATGGGAGAGGCATCCCTAGGTGTGAGAAATTCCTCTCCTCATTTGACCATGCCGGTACAAATCATGTCCGGATCCAGAATCTGATTCCAAGTTCTGGCTTTCCTGAACTCCGGATCAGCCGGAAGTTTCATTTACGCTGCCCTGTGTCAAAATATAACCTCCCAGTGATCCATCTGGAGAAGCCACTAGCGGAGAAATTCTCAGTGACTCGTTTCAGTTTCGTACTGAACTCTTGTCCCTTCAAGTGAGGGCATTACATAAGGAGAGACTCACGTTTTATGTATAACCCCGTTCGTCCTTTGCAAATTTTCTGGATCTGCTCTCTCCATACCTAGACTTTGCGGATGTCTTCTCCGAGAAGCAAGCTGAGACTCCTCCTCATCGACAAGATTTTTTCCAAACTGGATCTGCAGGGAGCTTACAACCTCATTCGGATCCTATAAAATTCCCTGGGCACTTAAGAGGGCAAAACTGACGAAAAAACTGAAGGGGGAATGTAGCCTGATAAAGTCATGGCAGCGACAGCTGGAAAAAAAAGTGAGGGCTCAGGTGGCAACATCAGTGACAGAGTGTGGAGGTGACGGCGGCAGCCACAGCAGCATGAGGTCAGACGGCGGCACAATGACATTCTGGAGGTGGCAAAAACAGGAGTAGGCCGCAGAGTGGCACAATGACACAGTGTGTCGGTTACGGCAGCAGCCACAGCAGCAGCATGAGG
Source organism: Phyllomedusa bahiana (assembly GCA_025379985.1). NCBI lineage: Eukaryota > Metazoa > Chordata > Amphibia > Anura > Hylidae > Phyllomedusa > Phyllomedusa bahiana. The sequence goes on along the minus strand of JAODAL010048537.1, from coordinate 9,144 downwards.
TCAGGAACAGTGGCACAATGACATTTGGAGGTGGGAAAACACGGGGAGTAGGCACAGAGTGGCACAAATGACAGAGAGTGAAGGTGACGGCGGCAGCAGCATGGGGTTTCAGGCAGTGGCACAATGACATTCTGGAGGTGGCAAAAAACAGGAGTAGGCCACAGAGGGGCCCACAATGACACAGTGTGGAGGTCACGGCAGCGCGCATGAGGTCAGAGAGTGGCACAATGAGTGAAACAGTAGTAGGCCACAGAGTGGCACAATGACAGAGAGTGGAGGTGAGTGTCGCAGCAGCATGAGGTCAGCAGTGGCACAATGACATTTGGAGGTGGCAAAAACGGGGAGAAGGCCACAGGTGGGCACAATGACAGAGGTGGAGGGTGCGGTGGCAGCAGCATGAGGTCAGACAGTGGCAAAAATGGAATTTGGAGGGGGGCAAAAACAGGGGGTTGGCACGGGAGTGGAACAATGACAGAGAGTGAAGGTGACGGCGGCAGCAGCATGAGATCAGACAGTGGCACAATGACATTCTGGAGGTGGCAAAAACAGGAGTAGGCCACAGGAGTGGCACACTGACAGGAGTGGAGGGGGACGGTGGCAGCAGCATAAGGTAAGACAGTGACACAATGACATTCTGGAGGTGGCAAAAAACAGGAGTAGGCCACAGAGTGGCACAATGACAGAGAGTGGGATGGACGGTGACAGCAGCATGAGGTCAGAAGTGGCACAATGACATTCTGGAGGTGGCAAAAACTGGGGTAGGCCACAGAGTGGCACAAGGGAACAGTGTGTAGGTTACGGCAGCAGCCACGCAGCAGCATGAGGTCGACAGTGGGCACAATGACATTCTGGAGGTGGCAAAAACAGGAGTAGGTCACAGAGTGCCAAAGACGGGAGGTGGAGGTGAGTGTGGCCAGCAGCATGAGGTCACCCAGTGGCACAATGACATTTGGAGGTGGCAAAAACTGGAGTAGGCCACAGAGTGGCACAAGGGACAGAGAGTGGAGGTGACGGTGGGCAGCAGCATGAGGTCGACAGTGGAACAATGACATTCTGGAGGTGGCAAAAAACAGGGTAGGGTCACAGAGTGCACAAAAAAGAGAGTGGGAGGTGAGTGTGGCAGCAGATGGGTCAGACAGTGACAAAATGACAATGGGGGTGGCAAAACAGGATTAGGCCACAGAGTGGCACAATGACAGAGAGTGAAGGTGACGGCGGCAGCAGCATGAGGTCAGACAGTGGCACAATGACATTCTGGAGGTGGCAAAAACAGGAGTAGGCCACAGAGTGGCACACTGACAGAGAGTGGAGGTGACAGTGGCGGCAGCATGAGGTCAGACAGGGACACAATGACATTCTGGAGGTGGCAAAAAAAGGAGTAGGCCACAGAGTGGCACAATGACAGATAGTGGAGCTGACGGTGACAGCAGCATGAGGTCAGACAGTGGCACAATGACATTCTGGAGGTGGCAAAAACTGGGGTAGGCCACAGAGTGGCACAATGACACAGTGTGTAGGTTACGGCAGCAGCCACAGCAGCATCATGAGGTCAGACAGTGGCACAATGACATTCTGGAGGTGGCAAAAACTGGAATAGGCCACAGAGTGGCACAATGAAAGAGAGTGGAGGTGACGGCGGCAGCAGCATGAGGTCAGACAGCGGCACAATGACATTCTGGAGGTGGCAAAAACTGGAGTAGGCCACAGAGTGGCACAATGACAGAGAGTGGAGGTGACAGCGGCAGGAGAAACAGCATGAGGTCAGAGAATGGCACAATGACACAGTGTGGATGCCATGGCACGCGCAACACCACCACCAGCATGAGGTCATAAAGGGGCACAATGACAGAGTGTGGAGGTGACAGTGGCAGCAGCATGAGATCAGACAGTGGCACAATGACATTCTGAAGGTGGCAAAAACAGGAGTAGGCCACAGAGAGGCACAATGACAGAGAGTGGAGGTGACGGAGGCAGCAGCATGAGGTCAGACAGTAGCAAAATGACATTCTGGGAGGTGGCAAAAAAACAGGGTGGGCCCACAAGGTGGCACAATACAGAGAGTGGAGGGGACGGCGGCAGCGATGAGGTCAGACAGTCGCACAATGACATTCTGGAGGTGGCAAAAACAGGAGTAGGCCACAGAGTGGCACAATGACAGAGACTGGAGGTGACGGCGGGCGCGCATGTGGTCAGCAGTGGCACAATGACCTGCTGGAGGTTTCAAAAATCAGGAGTAGGCCACAAAGTGGCACAATGACAGAGAGTGGAGGTGACGGTGGACGCAGCATGAGGTCAGACAGTGGCACACTGACATTTGGAGGTGGAAAAAAACTGGAGTAGGCCACAGAGTGGCACAATGACAGAGAGTGGAGGTTGCGGCGGCAGGAGCAACAGCATGGGGGTCAGACAGTGGCACAATGAACAGTGTGTAGGTTATGGCAGCAGCCACAGCAGCAGCATGAGGTCAGACAGTGGCACAATGACATTCTGGAGGTGGCAAAAACAGGAGTAGGTCACAGAGTGCACAAAGACAGAGAGTGGAGGTGAGTGTGGCAGCAGCATGAGGTCAGACAGTGGCACAATGACATTCTGGAGGTGGCAAAAACTGGAGTAGGCCACAGAGTGGCACAATGACAGAGAGTGGAGGTGACGGTGGCAGCAGCATGAGGTCAGACAGTGGAACAATGACATTCTGGAGGGTGGCAAAAACAGGAGTAGGTCACAGAGTGCCCCAAAGACAGGGGAGTGGAGGTGAGTTGTGGCAGCAGCATGAGGTCAGACAGTCGCACAATGACATTCTGGTGGTTGCAAAAACTGGAGTAGGCCACAGAGTGGCACAATGATAGAGAATGGAGGTGACGGTGGCAGCAGCATGAGGTCAGACAGTGACAAAATGACATTCTGGAGGTGGCAAAAACAGGATTAGGCCACAGAGTGGCACGATGACAGAGAGTAGAGGTGACGGCGGCAGCAGCATGAGGTCGGGACAGTGGCACAATGACATTCTGGAGGGGGTTTAAAAACAGGAGTAGGCCACAGAGTGGCACATGACAGAGAGTGGAGGTGACGGTGGCAGCAGCATGAGGTCGGACAGTGACACAATGACATTCTGGAGGTGGAAAAAACAGGAGGTAGGCCACAGAGGGGCACAATGAAAAGGAGAGTGGAGATGACGGTGACAGCAGCATGAGGTCAGACAGTGGCACAATGACTTTTCTGGAGGTGCCAAAACGGGAGTGGCCACAGAGTGGCACAATGACACGTGTGTAGGTTAGGGGCAGCAGCCACAGCAGCATCATGGGTAGACAGTGGCACAATGACATTCTGGAGGTGGCAAACGGAATAGGCCACGAGAGTGGCCCCAATGAAAGAGAGTGGAGGTGACGGCGGCAGCAGCATGAAGGTCGGGACAGGGGCCCACAATGACATTCTGGAGGTGGCAAAAAACTGGGGGGTAGGCCACAGAGTGGCACAATGACAGAGAGTGGAGGGTGACAGCGGCAGGAGAAACAGCATGAGGTCAGGAGAAATGGCACAATGACACCTTGTGGATGCCATGGCACGAGCAAAACAGCAGCGATGAGGTCATAAAGGGGCACATGACAGGTGTGGAGGTGACGTGGCAGCAGCATGAGATCAGACAGTGGCACAATGACATTCTGAAGGTGGCAAAAAAACAGGAGTAGGCCAGAGAGGCACAATGACAGAGAGTGGGGGTTTGACGGAGGCAGCAGCATGAGGTCGACAGTAGCACAATGCATTCTGGAGGTGGCAAAAACAGGAGTAGGCCACAGAGTGGCACAATGAAGGAGAGTGGAGGGGACGGCGGCAGCAGATGAGGTCAGACATGGCACAATGACATTTTTGGAGGTGGCAAAAAACGGAGTAGGCCACAGAGTGGACAATGACAGGGGACTGGAGGTGACGGCGGCAGCGGGATGTGGTCAGACAGTGGCACAATGACTTCTGGAGGTGGAAAAAAAACGGGGAGTAGGCCAACAGAGTGGCACTATGACAGAGAGTGGAGGTGACGGTGACAGCAGAATGAGGTCAGACGTGGCACAATGACATTCTGGAGGTGGCAAAAACTGGAGTAGGCCACAGAGTGGCACAATGACACAGTGTGTAGGTTACGGCAGAGCCACAGCAGCATCATGAGGTCAGACGTGGCACAATGACATTTGGGGTGGCAAAAAATGGGTAGGCCCACAGAGTGGCACAATGACAGAGAGTGGAGGTGACGGCGGCAGGAGCAACAGCATGAGGTCAGAGGAGTGGCACAATGACACAGTGTGGATGCCATGGCACCAGCAAAAAACAGCAGCAGCATGAGGTCATAAGGGGCACAATGACAGAGTGTGGAGGTGGGTGGAAATTCCAGTCCCTGTTAAAGATGGTTTGGTGGCAGATGGAGAAAACTGGTCAGCAGATGTGTGGCCTCAGGCAGGTGGCGGATCAGAATAGTGGCTGAGGCAGGTAGTTTGAAACCAGACTCATTTCTCACAGTTTGGGTGAGGGTCATGGCTGATTGTTGACGCCTAAGGGCATTGGTGTGTGGAAGGTCCTGGTCGATCCACGCTGATTCATCTTGGCAAAGGTCAGTCGTTCCACATTTTCCCATGGACATCGGGTTTCCTTGGGGGTAACGATGGCCCCCCGCACTGAACACCCGCTTGATGCCAAACCATACTGGCTGGGAAGGACGCTTATCCACTGCAAACTCGGCAAGTTGCGGCCACACATCCAGTTTGGCTGCACAGGGGTGGCAGAGTGCTGTACAAGTAGGCCACCACCTGTTGGTTCAGGCTCTGCTCCAGGTCCTGCTGCTGCTGCTGCTTCTGCTGGCGACTGCCCTCCTCACTAGGCGGGTGAAAGAAGCTGCTCATCAGTGACTGCAGACTTAGTTTGCTGTGATGGAGCTGGTATGCTCCTAACCCCCCAACCTTCCACCAGCAGCCGCGGGCAGTAGTACGTGATCGCTGAAGAACCCCGGTCGCCCTGTCAGAGGAGGGACGATGCCGCACATGGCAGCGGCCAAACTGAATACAGGGTTTTCCCTTATAGTATTTGAGTTTGTCCTCCCTCTCAGCAGCTGGGAAAAAGGCTCCTATTTTGGACTGGTAGCGAGGGTCCAATAGGGTGGAGAGCCAGAAGTCATCCCTTTGCCGGATGGAGACTATTCGGCTGTCACTAGCCAGGCAAATCAGCATGCTGCGGGCAATCTGCACAAGTGACTCCGAGGGGCCCCCTGCATCCATCTCCACTGTATACTGCCACAGTGCTTGGGGGTCATCTGCCTCGTCTTCTCATTTCCATCTACCTCCTCAGCTGCTCCTGCCCCTCCTCTCTTGTCACTGGGTAGAAAATCACTCATTTCCTAGAAAATGCTTCTGCTCCAATTTCCTCCTCCTCCTCCAGTTCAGTCCCCACCGGACTCATGTGGCTGCGAGATGTAGTCGCCAGTCGCCACGTCTCCAGTCCCCTGTACAGACAGATTTTTCAGCATCTGTTCCAGGACATGAAGCAGTGGAATGATGTTATTCATCCCGTATTCCTGGCGACTGACAAATAACGTCACCTCCTCGAATGGCCTTAACAAACGGCAGGTGTCATGCATAAGCTGCCACTGGCTGACATCAAAGTTACACAGGGGAGTACTCCTGTCTGCCTGGATCATCAAAAAATTGTTAATGGCCTCGCTATATAGTGGCGCTGAACCCAGACCACATAGTAGATCTCTGGCTGAGGGAACCGGATGGGACAGAGGCGGGTTAAGGACAGGTGAGGGCCGCTGACCCGCTCCCGGGCCATGCCAACTAAGGGTTGTGTCTGACGATCCCACCGACTCCTTGCTGGGTTTGTCAGATGTCATCTAGGAGGAAGTGGATGATCTAGTCAACCAATCAAGAATCCTTGGGTTGCTGGTCAACACACTATCGCTAGATGACAGCGGCAGTTGTGGCCTCACCGAGTGACCCCTACTGTGACGTCCCCTTGCTGTGCTACGACCTGGGCCTGCGACAAGAATGTTTGTGCCACTGCCACTCGCAGGTGAAGAGCCTGCCACCTCTCTGTCTGACATACTGTTTTTGCTAAAAGGTACAGACACTGTTTGATGAAGATATCGGTATATGATAAATACACACCCTGTATTTGACTCCAAATGAACCCAGTAACAAGCTTGGGTAACCCTTGGATATAAATTGCGCTCCATAAATGGGCAGGAAAAATTGTCTTGTATGTGCCGTTGAAAAACACGGTGTATTGTACTGAATATAAAAGCACAAACAGGCTTAATTAACCTTCGTTTATGAATTATGCTTCAGGCAAATTTGCTTCTTTGGCAGTGAAAAAAGAACGTTTCTTTAGTGACCACAACAACAGAAACAACGCTTAATTAACCTCTGTATGTAAATTGCGCAAAAGAAATGAGCAACCAAAAATTACCAGCTTTGTAGCGTGTTAAAAATGGCGTGTATGTTATGGTACACAACAACAGAAAAACTTGTAATTAACCTTCGTTTATGAATTATGCTACAGGCAAATTTGCTTCTTTGGCGTTGAAAAAGAACGTTTCTTTTAGTGACCACAACAGCGGAACAATGCTTAATTAACCCCTGGATGTAAATTGCGTAAAAGAAATAAGCAACCAAAAATTACCAGCTTTGTAGCGTGTTAAAATTGCGTGTATTTTACGGTACACAACAACAGAAAAACTTGTAATTATCCTTCGGTTATGAATTATGCTACAGGCAAAATTTATTTTTTGGCGGTGAAAAAGAATGTTTCTTTTACTAGGTTCAACTGCAGAAAAATACTTAGTTAACCCTTGGATGTAAATTGCGCAAAAGAAATGAGCAACCAAAAATTACCAGCTTTGTAGCGTGTTAAAATGGCGTGTATTTTACGGTACACAACAACAGAAAAACTTGTAATTAACCTTCGGTTATGAATTATGCTACAGGAAAATTTGCTTCTTTGGCGGTGAAAAAGAACGTTTCTTTTAGTGACCACAACAGCAGAACAACGCTTAATTAACCCCTGGATGTGTATTTTGCAAATGAAATGAGCAACCAAAAATTACCAGCTTCGTAGCGTGTTAAAATGGCGTGTATTTTACGGTACACAACAACAGAAAAACTTGTAATTAACCTTCGGTTATGAATTATGCTACTGGCAAAGGTGCTTCTTTGGTGGTGAAAAAGAACGTTTCTTTTAGTAGCCACAACAGCAGAACAACGCTTAATTAACCCATGGATCTAAATTGCGCAAAAGAAATGAGCAACCAAAAATTAAGTGGTATTTGGATTGTAAAAACGCTGTTTTTTTAAATGAATACAACAGGAACAGGCTTAGATAACTCTTGGATATTCAATGTGCTGAAGAACTGAGCAGATAGCATTAAAATATATATGCAGCTGCATTGGACGCATACTGGACTTCAGTTCCAATACCCCACAAAATCAGAATTAGAACGTAAGAGAAGCAGTCTCTGAGACAAGCTGTGACACCCCCCAAAAATCGCTGTATAAAAATGAGTTCTTTAGTATCAGCGCCCGGACTTATATAGTGCGGTGACGTCACAGAATCCCGCCAGTCTCTGATTGGCTACATCTCTGCACATGTCATGTAGGCTATGCCTTTCATCCTCCCAGAGTTCTTTGCCCCATGTAACGCCATGTGCTCGCTGCCATTTTATCATTCAAAAGCATGCTTCGTTCCCGCGAAGTACCCCAAACTTCGACTTCGTTCTGAACCGAAGTTTTCCTGAAATTCTAAACGAAGTCCAGTTTGTTAAAATCAATTTGCCCATCTCTAATCACAACCCATTTGCCATTTTACAAATAAAAAAATTAAATAATTAAAAAGTTACACATATTTGGTGTCGCTGCATCTGAAAAAGTCTGATCTATTAAAATATAACATCATTAATCCCATAGGATGAACATCGTAGAAAGAAATTCCATACACCAATTTTTGGTCATTTTCCGTCCTCTAAAAATTAGAATGTATTACAAACTGGTACTAATAAAAAGTACACTTCAGCCCGCAAAAAATGCATCCTCATTCAAGCCCACAGGTGTTAGTACAAAAAAATTATTGGTCACAGAAAATGGCGCTGTGGCGCATATTTAATAAGATTAAAATGTTTGTAATTTTACGGTACCACAAAATGAAAACCCTCCTATGTCTAGGTAGGTGGAAAAATTAAAAAAAGTTATGGCTCTGGGAAGGTGAGGAAGAAAAAATGAACATGTCAAACAAACAAAAAAAAGAATGCAAGGTCCTTAAGAGGTTAACAGGCCACACTATGGGACACTGTGCCTGTTTCTCATACAATTTTTGTAATATTTCCAAGTGACTGTTTATGTGTAAAGCATGGATAGCTCAAGTTTGCCAAACAGAGAAATGTAGTTTATTTCTAGCTCTCTACCCTGACTGATTAAGGGAAGATCCTGAGGGGACCACCCTTTTTATATCACCCATATTGCCTTATGTAACAATAATGGTTTGTTCAAACTGGACAACCCCAATAATGACTTTTAATGTCCTGGTCACTAACATAAATACATCATTTAGTTTAGTATTTTGCAAACTCATAACTAAATCAAGATGTGAAATTAGTAGGATTATCATTAATTTCTTAATATATTATTTTATTAGTTACATTTTGCATTGTTAAATATCTTATATCCTTGAAATATTAAAAAAATATTGTCAAAGCTCTTGTAATGCAATGTACATTTGTGGTTCATATAGTTGTATTTGTAATACTCTACTTGTTGTATTTACTAATTTGATATGAAAGAATCTTTATTTAGTTTTCATTCCAAAAGTTAGTTCTTGTTTAAAAAATGATTAGAAATGTATCTACGACTATGGAGACTTTTTGTTCTTTACTTGAAGTGCTAAACAGTAGAGTGAACTGTGAGTGATTACACCCATATGTATGAGTAACTAGGGACATCTTCACAACTGTGCTGAGCAGTCAAGCATGTGTTTATAATTCATGTACAGAATAGAATATTTCATTCTATTAAGCAGCAGCAACCATGAAAATTCCTCTTGACAATATATCAAGTGTTGACCGTGCTTTACAGATAAGAATTGTGTTCGTGTTTTCATAGTTTCATAGTTGTTTTA